>ML677492.1:1221684-1235812 GCA_007922305.1 Dermatemys mawii | reverse complement strand
CCGTCCCGCGCCCCCGTCCCCGCCCACGACACCCCAACGCACGGCACATCCCCCCATCCCCGCCCACGACACCCCAACACACGGCACGTCCCCCGTCCCATTCCCCCAGACCCTTTGAGTGGGGCACATACAGTGCTGAGCCCTGAGGCCTGTTGACTCTCCCCCAGGGGCCCATGGGCCCCTAGCCACAGGGCGGCAGCCCCGGCCCCGCCCACCTTACCTGGGAGCTATAGGATCCCGTCTGCCACTCGAGGCTGTTGGGCTCTGCAATCCAAGAGAAGAGAGTGAGGGACCGGCCCTGGGAACCAGTGGGAGGGGGAACAACACCCAGAAAACCCCTCCCCTTCCAGTCCTACCTGCCCACGGGGTGCCCACGGCCTCCTGGCTCCATTCGCTCCATGACCCATGGCCAAACTCCTCCAGTGCCCGCACCCGCACCGTGTGCCGCACCCCGTGCCAGGCATCATGGATCACCAGGGACGTTTCTCTCAACTGGTCAATCTGCAAACAGCAGGCGGAATGAGACCAGGCCACCGGGACTGGCACAGCGCAACCCGCCCCCCCGCCAGATGGGACAACCCCCCCGCGCCCCTGGGGGGGGGAGAGCCCCCCACCAGCCAGGACAGCCCCCCCACTTCCCTCCTGGCCAGGACAGCCAGGTCCTGGGCCCCAGGAACCTTGTGATGCTGACTAGCAGTTTGACAGGGCTCCCCTGAGTCCCTGGTCTAGGACTAGTCACTCAGAGTCTCCGCTGGGCGCGAGCAGGGCAGCCCCTGGGACATGGCGTACGGACCGCCTGGGAGGAGCTGGGTCCCTAGCCCGGGAAGTCTGCCCCTGAGGTCTGGGAGCTCAAGCAGGTCACTTCCCTTCCCGCAGGCGGGAGCCGCGCTGCTCACCGAGACCACAGACTCCAGGGAGCAAACCCCGGCCTGGATCTCTGGGTTTCCAACAGGGCAGCCGGTGTCTCCCCCTAGCCAGGGACCGGCCAGCGGGCTTGGGGCAGGACTGGAAGAGCCCACCCCTGGCTGCAGGCCCGTACGAACGTCCTGCCAGTAAAACTGAGGCTCAGCCTAGGATGTGTGTTGTGATGAACCCCGGGGATCCCAGCCCCCTTTCCTTTCCAGCCCCTCCCTGTCCACCGGGAACACGATGCCCTGGGGCCTTCACCCCACGCGATCCCTCTGGGGGAGGGGAGTCCATCCTGCCCCGTGCGCGGGGCTGGCCTGGCAGGTGTGGGGGGCCGGGGGGTGGGCGGGGGCTCACCTCTGTGGAGCTCTGGGAGTGCTCCGCCTGGTACCGCACCTGAAACTGCAGCCGGTAGAACCTGGAGTCCCAGGTGGGCGGATACGCCCAGCTCACCTGCAGCTTCTGGGGCGCGTGCTCCACCGGCTCCACCTGCACGTTCGCCGGGGGGTCCGGCTTCACTGTCAGGGAGAGGGGGGTTGCCATGGGTCTGGTGCAGCACGTCCGCCCCCCGCCCCCCAGGGATGGGCAGCTCCAGCCCTGCAGGGCTCAGCCGGACCCAGCGCCCCACGGGGAGAGAGACCAGGCTGGAAAAGGGGCAGACTGGCGTGGGGAGAAGGGGGCAGAGCCCAGCCATACAGACGCCGTTGGCCGAGATGAGCTGGTCCCGGCTGGCAGCGTGCCCCGCCCCATTGCTGACACACACAGACACCAGCAGGAGGGCGTCGTCCTCGCTGGGGGGCACCCGGATCCGGCACGTGAATTTCTCCACCTTGGGGAAGTAGCGGCAGCGCTGCTCCGTGGCGTTCACCCCGCTGAGCCTGCCGGGGAGGGAACAAGACTCAGGTCCGGGCGCGGGCCGTGGGCCCTGCCACCCCACCCACCCACGTCCCCAGGGTCCCGCAGAGCTCTCGGGATCGGCTCCAAGTCACAGCCGTGTCTACCCCGGGCAAAGCGACTCAACAGCAGCCTCACGCCCCGCTCGGGCATCTCCCCTGGCCAAGCGCTAGCTGCACACGCCGCTGGGGTGGAGCGGAGCCGCTGCAGGGCCGCGCTTTCCAACAGGAAGGGGAGAAGCAGCCTGTGCGGAACTGAAAGCAGGGAGGGTGTGAGCATAGGGGGATGGGGGGAGACGCCTGGGAGAGGGGACCTGGCTCTTTGCCCTTGGCGTGGGGCCAGATCTGAAGGCCAGCAGCACCCCCCGCCCCAAGCACTGCCCAGGGCTCAGCACTGATGGCCAAGGGAGACAGGCCCCGAGATCCAACCTTGCCAGAGCGACCCCCGTCCAGCACCGTCCCGACTCCCGGCCCTGCGGGGTGGCAGCACCCAGGGAGGGGGGAGAGCGACTGGGTGCCAGGAACGCAGGGCACAGGGGGAGGGGGGAACCCTGCCAGGCATCGGCAGCACGGCTCTGCTGGCTATGTCTAGACCAAATCCCCAGCTGGCTCCACGGCTAACAGCTGACCCCAGGGCTGGGTCCCAGGCGGGGTTACCCCCGCCCCGCGCTCCTCATAGGGCCTCAGGGCAACCCCCAACCACGGCCCAGCTCCCCCAGGCCTCTCACCACCTCTTCACCCTCAGCATGGCCCGGGTGCGGGGCGACGGCCTCCGCTGCGGCTGCCACTCACACAGGACGTCCTTGACGTGGCTCTTCCGGTAGCAGGAGAAGGCGGGCGGCTCCAGGGGCTCTGGAGTCAGACATGGTGAGAGTGAGGGGAGCCCCCGGACTGGGGGCAGGGGTGTGCGGCTGCAGAGCTGGGCAGGGGGCAGATGGGAAGCCGGTCACCTCTGCCGGGCATAAGAACAGCCGTACGGGGGTCAGCCCGATGGTCCGTCCAGCCCAGTCTCCTGTCTACCAACTGGCCAATGCCAGGTGCCCCGGACTGAGTGAACCTAACAGGTAAAAATCAAGGGCTCTCTCTCCTGCCATCCATCACCCCCCTCTGACAAACAGAGGCTAGGGACCCCATTCCTTACCCAGCCTGGCTCATAGCCATTAATGGACTTAACCTCCAGGAACTTATCCATTTCTCTTTTAAACCCTGTTCTAGTCCTAGCCTTCACAGCCTCCTCAGGCAAGGAGTTCCACAGGTTGACTGTGCGCTGTGTGAAGAAGAACTTCCTTTTATTTGTTTTAAATCTGCTGCCCATTAATTTCAATGGGTGGCCCCTAGTTCTGCTGTTATGGGAACAAGTAAATAACTTTTTCTTATTCACTTTCTCCACAATACTCATGATTTTCTATACCTCTATCATACCTCCCCTTAGTCTCCTCTTTTCCAAGCTAAAAAGTCCTAGCCTCTTTAATCTCTCCTCATATGGGACCCGTTCCAATCCCCTAATCATTTTAGTCGTCCTTCTCTGAATCTTTTCTAATGCCAGAAGATCTTTTCTGAGATGAGATCACATTTGTACGCAGTATTCCAGAGGTGGGTGTGATGCAGCAGGGCGGCTCTGATCTGGGGGTTTCACTGGAGATGGGAGGTTTCTCTGGAGGGAAGATCCCTGAGGCTGTGACCCAGCCCAGGCCGGGGGTGGGAGAGGTGAGATCTTCTGCCTGGGAAACTGGACGAAGGCTGGGGAGTGGCCGGGGGGAGGGATGAAACGTGGCAGTTTGTGGGGGTTAGAGGCTGGCTGGGGAAGAGGAGGGAGCCCTAGTCTGGGGTCTCATCTCCCTGCCCCCCCAGAAGGGCCTGACAGAGGGGTCCTGTTGGTACTGACAAGCTCTGAGTTGGGTTGTGTCCTGTCAGCTCCAATAAACCTTCTGTTCTCCTGGCTGACTGAGAGTCCCGGGGAATCCCAGGAAGAGGGGTGCAGGGACCTGACTCCCCCCGCACTCCGGGACAGTGGGCTCACTGTGGATTTGTATCAGGGCAATAAGATATTCTCCGTCTTATTCTCTATCCCTTTTTTAATGATTCCTAACATCCTTTTTGCTTCCTTGCCTGCCGCTGCACATTGCATGGACGTCTTCAGAGAATGATCCAAGATCTCTCTCCTGATTAGCTGTAGCTAGATTAGCCCCCATCATATTGTCTGTCTAGTTGGGGTTGTTTTCCCCCATGTGCATTACTTCACATCAGTCCCGTTCCATTTCACAGACCAGTCACTTCCTTTAGCACGTCCCAGCCTGGCCAGGTTCCTCCTGACGCTGCTCGGTCCCTGCAGGATGAGCCTGCTGGCCCAGACGCTGCTACAGCATCCGGCAGGCATGGCCCCCCCCCCCGCAGTCCAGGTGCTTGTGGATCTGGACCCCCCCCAGCCCTTGGCACGGCCCCCCGCCCCCGAGCCAGCCTCACCTTCCACCAGCAGCCGCAGCGAGCGCACCAGGCGGCCGTCCACATAGCAGCTGTACCTGCCCGAGTCATTGAGCTGCACCCGGGGCAGCAGCAGGCCGGCCCCCGGCCCCGCGCGCTCCGAACTCACAGCCTGGTTCTCCAGCTGCCAGCTCACGGCGCCACTCGGCTCCGGCGGCTGCGGCAGGCAGGGCAGGGTGACGTCTGCTCCCACGGCGCTCAGCACCGTGTCAGGCGGGAGGGCTGGAGGGAAAGGGCCATTAGTGAAGTCTAGGGGTTAGAGCTGGGGGGAGGGGCAGGACTCCTGGGTTCCATGCCCAGCTGAGCCACTGACTTATTGTATGACCCTAGGCAAATACCCTTGCTGTGCCTCAGTTTCCCCTTCTGTTCCATGGGGATTGCCACTTTCACCCGGTGCCACAGGCTGGCTGATGATGTCTCCCACTGGCTGCTGTGTGCCATGGTGGTGCTGAACCTCCCTCCATCTCACCACCAGAGCCTCCCGCGGGCGCCCAGCAGCCCCCTTCCCGGCTCCTAGGAAACCACTCAGGAGGGTCTCCCTGACGGAGGAGCCAACCAGCCTGTGTCAATATTTGCTGGAGAGGACAAGCCTGACTGAGCATTGGCCTGGCAGAGCTGTGGCTTCCTCACCCACCTCCTTCCGAGTCACTGCGCCCCCCAGGGGGCCGGGTCCCATCACTGTCCCATCCCCCCTACTCAGCCCCTGCCAGCCCTGCCCCCGCCAGGGCCCTACACGGGGTGTGTTAACGGGGCCATGGTGCCTGGCAGCAAGGAGGTGCCAGAGAGCTGGTTGGGGGAGGGGTGTCCAGGGCTCCTGAGGTGGGGGGAGCAGCCTCAAAGGGTTAATCCTCAGGGCCACCCCTGGGACAGAGTCACCACGGTACCGGCACCGGGCTGGGCCAGGTGGTTAGTAAAGGCCAGCGGCTGACAGCCCGGGTCGCCGGAGCTGGGAATTTTGCAAACCCACCAATGTCAATAACCAAAGCAAACACTCCGGTTCCCAGCCCGGTGCCCGCGTGGCCCTGCCGGGAACAGCCAGTTCCTCTCGCCCTGAGCCCACTTACGCAACCCGCCGGCTCAGCCCAGGGACTCTCAGTGGCCTGCTAATTCCGGGCACGTCATACGTGTTGCAGAGACCAGCCCCCCCCAGCATGGAGCCAGGAGAGCTGGGGTTGAATCTGGGCTGACCCCCCCTCAGTAAAGTGGGGGTAATAGGGCACCCCTGGCAGGGTGGGGCAACTCAGCCTCCTCTCAGGGAGATGCTGGGGGAGGGGGGCACCAGGCACCGGGCCGGATCCCAGGAGAGCTTGTCACAGGCTCCCTTGGGTCAGGTCGGGCACCTCCCTGGCCCCCGGCTCCCTGGCCGGGGAAACGGCTCTGCCTCCCTCAGCTCCTTGGGCGAAGCACCTGGGGCTCTGTGCAGGGCCTGGCTCAAGGACTCCGCAGGGCGGCCCCCCCTCAGCCAGGCCCTCCAATGCCCCTGGCACAGGTGCCCAGGGTCTGTGGGGCACCAGAGGCAATGCCAGGGCTGAAGCCTGGCAGCAGGCAGCTCAGAGCCCAGCCAAACCCAGCGCCGGGGGTCTGGGCAGCCCCGCACCCAAGGGACCCACTCCCCACTGCCCAGAGGCAGCACCTCGGCCCCGGGCTAGCGGCACACAGGAGGCCCGGCACTTCCCCACTGGGCTGGGAAGTTTCATTTCCTCCCTGGGGAGAGCAGTAGGGGGCTGGGAGCCAGGACGCCTGGGTTCTTTCCTTGGCTCATTGCTCTTTGTGTGGCACGATTCCAGGTCCCTGGGTGGCCATGGCCAGATGCCGGAGCAGGGAAGCTCGGGGTCGCCTCCAGCAGGACCCCAGACTCCAGCCACAGATGGGGGGCAGTTGGGAGCCCCGCTTGTGAGCCTCTGCACTGGCCGGGACGCGGGGGGGAGGGGCAGCGCTCATCCCGAGTCACTGGGAGCGGGGAGAACCAGGAGTAAATAAATCTCAGCTCAGACTGAAAACACGGCGCGGCCATTCCCCAGCCCTGGGAGCGCGGACAGAACCCAGGAGTCCTGCCCCTCCCGGAGCCGGGAACGGAACCCAGGAGTCCTGACGCCCCAACCCCGGAGCCGGGAACAGAACCCGGGAGTCCTGCCCCCCACACCATCCGAGAACAGAACCCAGGAGTCCTGACTCCCACCCCCACCCCCCGAGTTCAGAACAGAACCCAGGAGTCCTGCCCCCCCACACCCCCGGAGCCAAGAACAGAACCCAGGAGTCCTGACTCACTCCCCTCCCCTTGTTCCCCTACCCCGAACAGAACCCAGGAGTCCTGCCCCCCACTCCCCGAGCCAGGAACAGAACCCAGGAGTCTTGCCCCCCCTCCCCGGAACCGGGAACAGAGCCCCGGAGTCCCGGCTCCTAGACCCCCCCGTGCAATGCTCCCAGGGCTGCTCCCCTGGCTCCAGACAGCCCCGTGCGGAGCGCGGCCCCCCCGCCCCCGGCCCAGCACCCACCTGGCGGCGGGCAGGGCCCCCCCCGCGGCGGCCAGCAGCAGGAGGAGCAGCCCGGCGGCCCGCGGCGCCCACATGGTCCCGCGCCCCGGGGGACCTGCCGCCGCCTCGGGCTCCGCCAGCCCCTGCGCCCCGGCGCCGCCCCCGGCCGGGGCTTCCCCCGGCACGTGGCGGGGGGGGGGGCGCGGGGGGCAGCAGAAAACCTTTTGTGGAGCAGTGGGGGGGGGGGCTGCGATTGTGCAAGGGGCGATTGAGCAACGGGGGGGGGGTGCGGAGCGCCTGGGAGGGGCGCACCTGCAGAGAGCCCCCCCGCGACTGCCACCCCAAGGTGCAGGCTCACGTGCTGTCAAGGGGAGGGGGATGAGAGCCGGGGCTCTGGGAGGCGGGTGAGGTCCCGTGGTTAGAGGGGACGTCT
Source organism: Dermatemys mawii (assembly GCA_007922305.1). NCBI lineage: Eukaryota > Metazoa > Chordata > Testudines > Dermatemydidae > Dermatemys > Dermatemys mawii. The sequence goes on along the minus strand of ML677492.1, from coordinate 1,228,625 downwards.
GTGCCCCCCCCAGTACAGCACCGGTTACTCTGTGCCTCACCCCAGTACAGCACCGGTTACTCTGTGCTCCACCCAGTACAGCACCGGTTACTCTGTGCCCCCCCCCAGTCCAGCCCCGGTTACTCTGTGACCCCGCCCCCAGTACAGCACCGGTTACTCTGTGACCCTCCCCATTACAGCACCGGTTACTCTGTGACCCCTCCCCAGTACAGCACCGGTTACTCTGTGACCACCCCCCAGTACAGCACCGGTTACTCTGTGACCCCTCCCCAGTACAGCACCGGTTACTCTGTGCCCCCCCACCCCAGTACAGCACCGGTTACTCTGTGACCCCTCCGCAGTACAGCACCGGTTACTGTGAATGTGGGGTGCTTGCCACTGGGCTAGTGGGCACGGGGGAGACCCAGCTCATGCCCTCGCTGTGGCTATGGTCAGGGCCGGGAAGGGGTGGCTGTTTGTGTACCAGCCTCGTTAATCAGTGACAGCGCCCGGGACATTAACGAAGGCAGAGGCCTGGCCTGCCCCCAGTTCAAGGTGAGCCCCCTGCCCACCCCAACACGCCTCAGCTGTTAACCCCCCACTGGCTGCGGCTGTGTCCCTGCCCCACTTCCAGGGGGGTCAGTCCTGATTGCCAGGGGCAGGCGAGAGAGCGGATGGGGCCGCGAGCCGGGAAGCACCCCCAGGCTGGGGGCCGGGGTGGGTCACAGGACAGAGTCAGAGAGTTTAGGGCCAGAAGAGACTCCCACAGCGGCTGTATGTCCTGGGCCCCCAGCCCCCCACTAACCGTGACCGGGCAGCACAGGGGCCTAGACCAGCATGTGCCAGGGAGCGGGCAGCCCCGCAGCGAGACACCCCCAGCACCCTGCCAGTCACTTGGGTGGTAGTTCCTCCCCCACCACCCGTGGGTCTCCATGGTGGGGCACAGCATCCCCCATGCTGCAGTGCGGGGGCGATACGGCCGCGAGCACAGGGCCCGGAGGGGCGGGGGTTAGACAATAGGCCCGGTCCCTTGGGCCACTTCCGACTGAACGATGGTCATGGGAACTTGCCCTGCGGGTGCATGGGACTGGCTCAGGCCCTGCGAGGCTGTGGGGGGGAGGGGCGCTTTCCGCCTCTCCGTTTAGCTGTCCCCTGCCAAGCAGGATTGACAGTAACGTGCCCGAAGTGCCGACCTCCGCGCGCCAGGCAGGCGGGTGAAGTGATGCCCGGCCAGGCGAGGGTGCGGGGGGTGCAAAGTGACACTTCCGCTGCTCCAAGTGCCCGGGGGGCTCGTGTGCCAATCTGGGGCAGGGGACGCAAAGCTGAAAGCTCAGAGCAGGAATGGGGGGTTCTCCGGGGCAGTGAAGGGCTCGGCTTTGGGGGACCTTTTGCTCTTTAACCCTGAAGTTTGGGGGCTAGAACTGAGCCGCCAGGTTCCCGCAGTGGCTGTTAAAATCCAAAGCCTGCTCCCCCAGGGAGCTGTTGGGGAAATGCCCCAGGGTGAGTCCCATGGGGATCTGGGCCCCACGCCTGGCTCTGGGCACGTCCCCCTCTCTGGCTCAGGTCCTGGCTGCACAACAGAGGCTGATCCTGCCCTGGGCTGTCTCTGGAGACTAAGCGGGGCTAACGCTGGACAGGGATGGAGGCTCCTGCTACAAACAGGGCCTTGGAGTCCAGGCCACAGTCTCAGGCCCTCGACCCAGCACCCTGCTGCCACCTTACGAAACACAAAGTTTCTAGGCCCTGCGGATGCCGTGACACCCTTGAAACGACACGTGTACCTGACGCCTGCCTGAGTCTACAGAGAGCCTGAAATAACAGCTTCCCACGGCGTGAACCGGCCCAGCCCTCACTCAGGGCCCCCGCTCGTGTGTGCAAGTGACACACACACACACACAGAGAATTCAGCTTTCCAGTGGCCAGAGCCCAGCGTGTGTGGGCGTGCAAGGGGCAGTGTTACATGGACACACCACAAACAGGCATCGTGCCCCATCTGACCCTGTTGTCTGCAGAGCCCCCAGGGCTGTGGATGTGATGAGTGGCCCGGGGGCAGGGCTGGGGGAAGCTCCAGCCCCCAGCCATGGGCCGTGCCTTGGCCCCCTCCCTTTCCCCAGCCAGAAAACAGAGGACGAGAGCCGGTCTCAGAAAGAGACGTTTTTATAAAAGGTTATTTTTTTTTCTCTCTTTATACCCATAAAACGATACAATTCTGCAGTATAGAAATGTGTAATAAATTATACGCCTGCTCCTCGGGCCCGGCCCAGCGCCCCCCCACCAAACAAACAGAAAGAACCAAAAATAGACACTCTCCTAGCACACGCGCCCAGCCTGCTCCAAACACACAGTTCCTCTTTGGTATAAAAGTCAGACTCCGGGGACCGCGCGCTGCCCAGCCCGCGCCCTTCCCAGAAGGGCTTAACACAACCGCAGTAAGGCCCGAAGGTACGGCGCCCTTCCAGAACCCAGCCCCCCAGGGGACTCTAGCATGTCACGGAGGGGGGAAACTGAGGCACCGGGCCAGTCATAGGGTGTCAGTGGCACAGCTAGGAATAGAACCCAGGAGTCCTGGCTCCCAGACACCCCTCCCTCGCTCTAAACACACTGTCCCTTCGTCAAGTGCGTAGAGCTTTGTAGGCACCCCCAGTGGGTAGGGGCTGTAACCCCTGCGGGTGAGGGGAGACTGGCTGAAACGGTGACACTCCCCACCTGTGCCTGCCCCCGGCTTGCAAGGCCCCCACATTCAAAGGCAGAATGGGATGGGGGGAGTGAACACTGGGTCCTTCCTTCCTTCTCTCCTGCCCATCTTGTTTGGCACCCTGGACAGACACGGAGCAAGGGGAAGGAGGGGGTTGGATCAGGACATGTCCCCTGCGCTAGGCTAGCCCGGGCTCATTGTACACCCCCAGGACTGACTCTTCCTGGGGGTGTCCAGGAGCAGTGTGGGGACTTTTCCACCCCTCTGCCTCCAGCTGCATCCCACCTTGCTGGGGCTGGCATCTGAGCTAATCCCCACGCTGGGGGGCCCGGGACCTTTCCCAGCCTGCCCACAGCCCAGGTTTCCTACATCCTCCACCTCCGAGGGGCCCAGAGCAGCTAGGGGCACTGAGAGCAGCGAGCCGTGCACGGGGAGTGTGCGTGCCAAGCGTGCCAGGGGCAGTACCAGTGGGTAGGTGCCATGCAAAGGACATGAGGAATGAGTCACAAGAAGCGTGCGGAGGTGAGCTACGAGTACGTGTGCGAGAGAAGGGCCGTGCACCTGCCAGCGCTGCATGGGGGGGCAGCCAGCAGGACGGACGCTACCCCAGGGGAGCGTGAACGGGAGGCGGATGGGCTGGGGAGCCCCAAGGAGACACCTCCCCCTCCCCCGGACCTGCCTATTCCCAGCACAGAGGGGAAGGGAAACGGCCCAGAACACCCAGACGATTGTGAAAGGCTCCCTGGTGCAGGGAATGAATCACAATCAACCCGTCAACAACACTGACCCCAGGACCCGGCCCCTGGCATCCAGCAAAGTGAAGAGTTTGGCAGGGAGGGGGGGCTAGTTCCCCTTTCAGATCCATCCCTGGGGCTGATCCCAGGACCTGGGCAGAGGTCGCACGAGGCGAGCCAAGCTCCACCAACTGGGGGGTGGGGGCAACTAGCAGCCAACAGCCCCGTGCTTGTGCCCCCCCCACAAAGCTGGGAGAACCTCAGGGCTGCCCTGCAGCCAGGAACCCCCAGAGCCTGGCTCAGGTCAGACCCTGGGCGGGTCCTTGGCCTTCCACACGGTTTTGCTCTGGTCTGTAACAGCTCCCTAGGGCCCAGTTTGGTCCCCGGCTCCAGCCCCGGCTCCAGGTGCCACCGCCCCACAGCCCAAGGCGTAGCCCCTGGGGGGAGCAGATCTCTGCCCAGCCACGTAGGGTTTCACCAGCTGGGGCAGAGGAGAAGGCCCAGCCTTGCCCTGCCCCAGAGAGGACAGGACCCATAATTCCTCCATGCCAGGGCATCCCTCTCCCAGCCAGGCTCCCTCCGCCCCCCCCCCCCCCCCGGCTCCTGCTACAGGAGAAAGCCAAGTTCCTACCCTCTTGGGGTGGAGGGGCAGCACGGCGTGGGAAGTGCGTCTGCCCCCCTCTCTGCTCAGTGCAGGGGGGGCAGAGACGAGTCGCTCTGTAAACGTGGCGGCTCCGTTCACTGCTGCTTTTCTCATTTTATAGATCTGGAAAAGACACGTGTGGCCGGAGGGGAGGCGGGGGGGGAAACGACACCTGCCAGGCCCGGCCCCCCCCGGGGCCTCCAGCCTGGCCCCTGGCGTGGGACTCGGGGAGCCGTACACTCTGAGCTGGGGGAGGTCCCGACAACCGCTGCAGGCGCCACGCCGGGGCCGCTGGTCCGTCCGGACCGGGGGGGGGGGTTGGTTACACGGTTGGTTGTGGTCCAGACTCCGCCTCCAAACCTCAGCACCTGGCGAGCCTCCTGGGGCGCCCCTGCCCCTTGCCACGGGGGGGGGGGTGTGTCCCCCCCCAGCCGCCAGCCACGGTCCGCGGTGGGAAGAGCCAGGGGCGCCCACAGCCTGTGGCGAGAATCGGAGCCCCCCAGCCTCACCCCTTGAGCGGCTTGTCAGCCCCCCCGCTGGGGCTGCTGGCGTTGCTGTCCCCCCCCTTCTTCTTGCGCAGGGTCTCGATCCAGCTGGAGCTGGAGCGGGCGGCGAAGCTGGAGAGCGCCAGGGAGCTGAGACGCATGTTCTTGCCCGACATGATGAGCTCGCCGAAGCCCTCCTGGTGGGAGAAGGCGTAGCCAGAGCGCCGCGAGCCGGCCCGGCCCACCCGCCGCATGCAACGGTGCTGAGCCCGCTGCTTCTTCCGCACCAGCTGGGTGTAGCGCACCTGGGGGGGAGGGGGCAGAGTGAGGAGCCCGGCCAAAGACCCCCCAGCTGCAGGGGATCAGGCAGGAGCCAAGACCCCCCCCAGAACAAGGGCAACTCCTGCAGAGACGGGGGCAGGGGCAAAAATGGGGGAGACGTTCCAATGAGGGGGCAGTAACCTGGTGGGGGAGGTGGAGCCGGTCCCCGCCCCACCATGAGATCACTAGGCAGACAGCCCCCCGCGCCCCCACGACCCTGGCCCAGGGGAGATGGATCCGGCCCCCATGCTCCGGGGCGAGGCCTTTCCCGGCACTGGTCAGAGGGCGGGCTACGGGGCAGCCCCCTTGTCTGCAGCCGGCCCTGGGGTGCTGGGGGGCGAGAGGCGTCCCGTCCCTGCGGAGGGGACCCGCTCCGCGCTGGGGGACAGGCCGGGGCCCCGCCTCAGCCGCACGCGCTCACCGTGTCCGACAGCTCCGGCTTCAGGTCCAGCTTGAGGAATCGGAAGGCCACGACCGGCATGATGCAGACCACGGTGGTGAGGGTGATGGTGAGCCAGACCGTGGGCTGGGCCAGCGTGTTCTGGGCATTACCTGGGCAGCAGGATGGGGAGAGACCTGAGTGCCAGGCAGACGGGAGGCAGCAGAGAACCGAGGCTGTCACCGGGGTCTCCCCCTGCCCCCGGCAATCGGTGCTGGGGGAGCAGCGGGGGTGCTGAGCGGGAGGGGGACGGGGCTCCCCAGCACCCATGTCGCTGCCCCACTAGAAACCGGCCCTCACCCGCCCTGGGGAGCCCACCTCATGGGGTCAGGTCAGGCCGGCAGGCGCCCTCCTCTGCAGTCGGCCCCTGGAGCTGCTGGTCCCCCTGCCCCGGCTGCTTCGACTCACCCACGAAGCGGAACTGGTTGGGGAACATCTGGAAGAGGCCATCGCTGTGCATGGCGAAGAGGATGGCGAAGTACACGGCCAGGCTGCCCCAGATGAAGAAGTGGTTGATGGCCGTCCAGAACCCCGTGTCCAGCCCAATCTGTGGGAAAGGGGAGAGCTCAGGGGACGGCACAGATGGAGGCGGGTGAGCCAGGGAGGGGGCAGAGCCCTCGGCTCCCCAGGGTCACACACCACAGTGCACTGGCCCCCGGCCCTTCTCAGGGCCGAGCGCCAGGCACTCCGCCCAGTGCCAAGACACAGCCACCTCTGGGGTGGGGTGCAGCAGCTGGTCAACAGCTTAGAACAGGCTCCTTCACTTCCTGGGTTAAGTGACCCCAAACGGGGCATGAGAGAGACCTGGGGCTGGAAGGGGCCCGGGAGGCCGGACGCAGAGCCAAAGGCCGGGGCCTGCCCACCTGCACGCTGACCACGATGACCAGGGAGGTCGCCACGGTGACGGCGAAGGACTGGTAGTCGGCCAGCTGGGCGCCATCGTTGCGGGTGGCGTCGGCGAAGACGCCGTAGGGGATGAAGAACATGAGGACGGAGGTGTAGATGCCCTGGGCGATGCAGATGAAGAACTCCCGCTTGTTGAAGAGCAGGTTGAGCTGGCCCGGCTCGTAGAGCTTGGGGTACTCCACGCTGCGCTGCTCCGTCACGTCCTGGGGGGACAGCAGGGGGTGAGCCTGGGGTCCCCCCACTGAGAGCTGAACGGGCCATGGGCCAAGCCCACTGCCTGCCCATGAGGAGGGGTTATGGGGCGGGGAGGGCCCTACAGTGCCCAGAACCCCAGAGACAGGGAAGCCCCGAGCCATCCTCGGGCTGCTGCCCTTCCAAGCGGCGCCCCCAGAACTCCCTGTCTCCCCACCTGCGGCCCTGCTGCGGGGTCGGGGCTCCCAGCCGCGATCACAAGCCACGAGGCTCCATGAGCCCAGAGACAGGCCGGGGTCCCCCAGATCTCCACCCTGCCCCAGCCCCCCAGTCGGGGGGGACGTACCTGGTCGAACACCCCCATGGCGAGCACGGGCAGCGAGGTGTAGACGATGTTGTACAGGGTGATGAAGTACTGGTCGTAGACCGTCTGTCGAGAGAGTGGGGGGTCAGGGCAGGGGGGGTGGGGAAAACACTCCTCCCCCACTGCAAGCTCTCATGCCTGTCCTGGAGACACACTCCCCCCCCCCCCCGGCTCTGTGCTCCC
>ML677492.1:1140730-1189085 GCA_007922305.1 Dermatemys mawii | reverse complement strand
CCCCTGGGCTGGGTGCAGCCCCCCCTCTCCCGAGAGATTGGGGCTACCCCGGGGTGAGCACAGCCCCCACCCCCTGAGAGATCGGGGCCCCCCTGGGCCGGGCACAACCCCCACCCCAGAGAGTTCAGGGCCCCTTGTACCGAGCACTGCCCCCTACCCAAGAGCAAGGCTCTGTCATGCCCGGCCAGGCGCGGCCCAGACACCGGGACCAGGGAGCCCCTTCTGCTGGGCATGCAGAGACCCCTGGGCGAAATCAAAGCACCCCCTGTGCGGAGCTTGACACAAACCCTGAGTGTGATCAGGGGCCCCATCATGCCAGATCCCCACCAAAGTCAGGGCCCGTTGGCGGCACAGCCTAGTCCCTGCCCTGAAGTGCTCATGATATACACAGGCCAGACAAAGGCAGGATTATGTTCCCCATTGTATGGACAAGGAAACTGAGGCCCAGGAAACGATCCCCGCGGAGAAAACCATCTCTGCACTGGTGCTGCGGAGGCGTGTCTGCCCTGGCCATCTGGAGACGCTGGCACGGTTGGGGGCTCAAGTCCAGTCTGGGTGCAGATCTTACGGCCGTCAGGGCTTCCCCCTCTTTCTCACGAGGAGCTGGACGGGTCCCATGGGCAGGGCCCTGATGAGGTGCCAGGCCTCCAGCCGCATCAACCCCTGCAGGCTCCTCTCCCCGAGCTGCAGCAGCTCATCCCCGGGCTGCAGTAGATCCGTAGGGCCCCCTGCGGGAGACACCAGGGTGACGAGTGTCAGGGGCTGCACTGGGGCCACATGCAGCCAGGGTGATGAAGCAGGCCCAAGGGACCATGGTGGGAGGGAGAGCTGTAGGGAGAGCCCAGCGGGACAGGGGGGCATCACTGCTTCCAGTGGGGGACTTTGTTCCCTGAGCCCCCTCCCCAACGGGGCTGCCGGGAGGGGAAAGCCAGCTCCCTCCCCTCCCCCAATGACAGTGGCTGGGACTCACAGGGCAGCGATAAGCTGGCAGCTGCTCCTGGGCCTGGTCTCTGATCCTGTCGCTGGCCAGAGCCCCGCAGACCTGCTTCACACAGAGGCCTCTGGACGGGGCTTGGTTCAGTTGCTGTCCACTCTAGCGGGGCAGCCCTGTCTGATCCCTACCCGCCTCCCCTGTCCCTCACCCTGGAAGATCTTCTTGACGGTCAGCGGCCTGTCCCCCTGCAGCGACCCCCGGCCGCCGGCCAGGCTGAATCTGAGGCCGTTGGCGTCATTCACCAGCTGCACGGGCCTCACCGTGGCGTCTGTGGGGGGACAGAGAGACGGAGCCGTCAGTCGCCAGCCCCCTCTGTTCGGCTCAGGGCCTTGCCTGGCCGTCACTCACCTGGTGCTGGGAGGGTGCCGTTGGGGAGCCCGTCCGCTCCCCACTTCCGCAGCACCACAATGGCCTGGCGGGCGGGGCGAGCCCGGTGCAGCGCTCGCAGCGCCTCCCCATGGCTGCAGCCCGTCAGCGAGTGCCCGTTGATGGAGAGAACCTCGTCCCCCGGCTGGATGGTGCCCTCCTGGGCGGCCAGGCCGTGGGCAAAGACGCGGTGGATCTGCAGGGAATCGGGGCAGAGGGCTGAAGCATTAGCCCCTAGAGTCAAGGCCCCCCCCTTCCATTCGTCCCGCCGGCCCCAGGCTCCCCTCTCCCTGCCGCTCCCCGGGGGACCCCGGGACTCACCGTCACCCTCTTGTGCTGGTCGCTGCCCCCTGCGAGGCTGAAGCCCAGCCCGGTCCCCTCATCCTTGTGCAGCACGACCACCTGGATCTCCTGCTGGGAGAGAGACCGTCAGGGGCCGAGGCCTCTGCAGAGCCTGGGAACGGGGGGCAAAGCTCCCCTCCCTCCCGCCCCCCCATCTGTGGCCAGACACCGAGGCTGGGGGATTACACGCCCCCAGCAGCTGCAACAATGGCCTGTGCTCCTTTGGCAGCTGGAGCCCCCAGCCACAGGAAGGATCAGCTTGGACCCCCTGCCCCTGACCAGGCCGACGCAGAGCTCCCCAGCCCGACGCGGAGCCCCTGCCCAAGCCTCTTCACTCTGACCCCATCCAACCCAGCTCAGTCCTGCCAGGGTCCCGGGGCCAGATGGAAGGCCGGGTCCCATGCGCATGGTGAGGGGGACGGACAGACAGACAGTGCCCCCTTGGGCAGCACACACCTGCAGGCTCTCGTCTCCCAGCCCCTTCACCTCTTCCAGCAGCTGCTCCAGGTCGTGGGCTGGGATCAGGGACACCACGGACAGGCTGGATAGGCTGGAGTTCAACGATGCCGAGCGGCCCTCGTCCAGGGGCATCTCCTTCCCGTCCAGGCCAAACTCCCTCAGCTCGGCCAGGCTGGGGCCAGGAGAAACCCCATCACGGCCAGGCGCCTGGCCCCCCGTGGTGCCCCCAGCACTGCCCCCCAGCGCCCTCCACTTCCCAGCACTGCCCCCAGCACCCCCAACCTCCCAACACTGCCCCCCAACACCCACTCCTGCCCCCACCAACCCTGCCTCCCACCTCCCAAAACTGCCCCCCAGCACCCACAGCCCACCCTCCAGCACTGCCCCATCTCCTTAAGGTTCAGGCGCCCTGCACCAACCCCAGCTGCCCCCAAAAGGCCCTCGCCCACCCCCACAGAGCTCTGCTCCCTGCCCCTCCCACTCAGCTCCTGGCCCCTGTGTCCTACCCGGCTCTGCCAAGGGTGGCTGGCCCTGGTCTTTCAGTGTGACGTTGGCACACCCAGCCAGGGGCACACGGTATTGGTAGGGTGCCAGGCATAGTGGGAGGGGCGAGAGCTCCCCAGCCCCAAGCTGGCAGGCAGGACTGCTTGGAGGGGAGACCCCAGGGCACCCCAAGACCAGCTCCAGCCCGGCTACTCACCTGAGGGTGAAGCTCCGGCCGTCGGGCTGGCTCTTCTCACTGGGGGCGGTGAGCGAGGACTCTGTGGAGTCAGAGTCGTCCCCGTCGGACTCCCCCAGACCCCAGGGAGCGGGGGGAAGGGCCAGCTCTGGGGCCCTGCCCTCCGCGGGGAGCGGGGAGGACGTCAGGGGGCCGCGCCCGGGCAGGTGGCTCTGGAATGGCCCTGCAGCAGGCCTGGCCCCGGGCAGCTGCTCGCCAGCTGGATCTTCCCTCTGGGCTGCCTTGGCTCTGCCAGCGTCTGGAGGGGTCTGGGGCAGCCCCGGAGCACTGGTTCCTGCCCTCAGTGCCCCCAGGCCCAGGGCTCTGCTGCCCTTCCTGCCACCCTGGGGCTGCTCAGGGGCCGGTTGCTCCGGCTGGGGCAGACGCAGCCTGGGTGGCAGGGCTGAAAGTCGTTGCCCTTTGCAGGGGGGCCATGGCTCCTGCGCCCTGCCCCAGGCTACCCGGCTTTGCTGGGCCTCCGTCAGCCCACCTCTGCTCCGGGGGGCAGCGGCCGCCCAGGGAGCCTGGCTGGCCCCAGAGCGCAGCTCGAAGGCGCGAATCTGCTCCCTGACAGAGCAGCCTGGCCCCATGCTGGGGCCTGGCCACGTCTCCCTGGCTGGCTCCAGCCGCTCCCTCTGGGCAGGGGCCCCGGAGCTGCTGGGGCGCAGGGCTGGGCCCCCTCTGGACGGGACGCTCTCCACGCTCCTGCGGGGCGGCCAGTCCCATCCACTGGGCCTTGGCGTCTGGGCCCCCCTCCCCCGGGCCTGGGGACTGGGGTCCTCGCTGGAGGCCAAGCTCTTCTGGAAGAGCCTGATCCGCTCCTGCAGGCTGAGGCAGGGAAGGCCAAGGGCCCCCTGGGCCGATACTTCCCGCAGGGGCCTCACTTGGAAGAGCGGGGAGGTCCCCGGCCCCCGCGGGACGTCCCAGCTCCCAGCTTGCCGAGGCCTGGCTGTGGCAGCCTGGCTCCCAGGCCACAGTTGGCCAGGCCGTGGGCAGGGGGGCTGGGCAGCGGCTGACTCCATTCCCAGCAGCGAGTGAGGGAGCTACAAGGCCGTGTCCCACGGGGTGGCTCGGTGATCCCCAGTTGATCCCACTGGATCCCTCGTAGCTGCTTCTGCTGGATCCGTCAGCCCCCCGCAGCCAATCCCAGCACGTCCATGCCGGGGCGACGCTCCCCCGGGCGCTGGGCCTCTTCCCAGAGTGACGGAGCCTCTCAGCCTCACCCGCCGGGACCGGGCAGCGACTGAGGAGACGCTGACTGCGGGGCGCCCTGGGCTGCTGCGTCCCTCCTGGACCTGTTGGAAGCAGAGGCCAAAGGCGGGGTGGGTTCCCTGGACCCTCCTCTGCTGGATCCTGCTCCCTCTCCATGCGCCAGGCCTGGACTAGTCACCCCCCACCCCAGTTTCACTCTCCCAGACGTCGTTACCAGGCGCTTTGGAGCCACCGAGTTATTGCAGGTGCCATCTAGACAGAGCCTGCCTTGACGGGGGAGGGCACCGTTTCACCCCTGCCTGGCGCTGGCTGCCTCGTTCTGGGAGGGGTCCAGAGACATGCCAGGCACCTTCCATCACAAGTAGCCGGGACGCTGCGCTTGGGCTTCACCACCAACAGCGCCCCCCCTCCCTCCCCCCCGGTGCTGGGGGCAGCGGAGGGTTAGAGCAGAAACGCGGCCCTGAGGACAGGGTGAAAACGGGCTGAGCCTCTCCCTGCCACACAGCGCCCCGCTCCCAGAAGAGCAGCCCTGGGGCCTGTGATTACAGAGAGCAGACCGGGCAGAGCATGGCCTTCCGCTGCCCCCCGCAGCACCTCCCTCCCACAGCTCATGGCCAAGGGGCCAGGTAACCCCCCCAATCTCACCCCCGGCCCCCAACCACCTGAGCAGTGCCCAGGGTACACTCCATAAAGCCCTCCAGTAGGGAAGGCACCAGCTGGCCCATGGGATCTGCCCTCCCTGCAGTGCTGCTGGCAGCAAGGGCGGCGGGTGTCTGTCAGTCTCTGCCCCCCACCACCAACGGCTCCGACCTGGCCTTACCCAGCAGAAGAGCCCCAGTCCAGGGGGTGCAGTCAGCCGGTGTGGTACCCTCCCGCACTGGGGCACCGCCAGGTGGCCCAGAGCCGGAAGAAGCTCTTGCTCGTCCGTTGCTGTGCACGTGGGGGGCTGAGCAGCCTCTGGGTTAGAAAGGCAGGGCTCCCCCAGCTGCCTGCGGGCAGCTCAGCAAGGTGCAGGGGAGACTTCCTGCCCGCCTGCTTCCGCTGGGACCCGCCGCCACGGCTTCCCTTCTCGACAGAGCCCGCCATGAGCTAAGGCTCCAGCCCCAAGGGCCGTGGTCCAGAGCTGGGTCTGCTGGGTGGGGAGGGGTCTCTGCAGCCAACCTGGGGTAAAGGGGCTGTCAGATGAGGTGTCAGGGCCACACGTCCCCCCTGACTCCGTCTGCCCCCCACTTCCCCTTGCATGGTCCTGCTGCTGCAGGAACAGCTGCCCTGAGCACTGCTCTTCACCTCCTTGAACCCGGGGCCCAGAGAGCCCTATTAAGGGTTAACTGCTCCCTGGGGCACAGCTTTGAATCTACAGGATCCTGCTGCTGTGCGGGGACTGGGGACCCTGCACAGCACCAGCTGGAGACATTGCAGGGCAGGGGACCGGTGGGAGCCACACCCCTTGGACCAAGGGCCAGCGTGGATGTTCCTAGCTCCCACTACATGCGGCTCTGGCCCAGGGCAGGACCCTGCAGTTGTCCACTCACAGCCCCTGCAAAGCCCTGAGTGGGGAAGGGGCCACTCCAGCCCCCAGCAGGTTGATCACTATCTGCCAGGCTGAGAGAGATCACACCCAGCTGCGTTATTCACACCATCAGGCAGAACCAGGAGAGTACATGGCACTGGTTCCCAAACTAACCGCCTGTGAACCCCTTTCACTCACAAACCCCTCCTAAAAATGAAGATGTCCAGGGATTTTCTCCTTTACCGGAGTATAGATTATAAAAGCAGTGATCTTGGAAAGAGAAAATGTGGGTTTTTTACATGCTTAGTACACACTTGTTAATAATTAGTCTTTTTATTACACTATAAAAATGGCAGCACTCTTCCAAGATCTCACTTCCATAGCTTGTATCTCTTCGAATAAGCCTGTTGTAAGACAAGGCTCCTCTGTTTCATCAAGGAGTATCAGATGTGAAACATCATGAAGGTATTTCAGAAGCCAGCTTGAACAGTTTCTCCTACCCAAGCATTCAGGTCCTGAGCAGTCCAGGCAAACACCGCATGTTACAACAAAGCTGAAACTTGTTCTTCCTAATAAGTTTAGCACCACCACTAGCTCCCTATTTAATTTTAAAAACAGCAAAAAAAAATCCACCTCCCTTTCCATTCTTTATGAGTCTTGGAAGTTTAAATCTCCTCAGTATGATAGAGATGCTTGCTTTGATCTGATTAGCTCTTGGAAGCCCAGGGGCTCTGTGCTGCTGGCCCCATGCTACCCACAGTCCCTAGGGACAGCTCTGTCCGCCATTAGGGAATTTTTCCAAGAACCCCCTGTAACACTTAGCAAACCCGTTTGGGAACCACTGCTAGATGGGGTCTAGGGGTTTCTAATCATTCCAGGGCCCAAAGGGCTGCGAATCCCAGAGCACTTTGCGAAGCTGACATCAGCTTTGGTATCAGGAAACTTGTCAAAGGCACAAAGCGCAAGGTTCTGCCCTGGTACACGCAGGGGTCCGGAGCAGTACCTGGAACCAGAGAAGGCAGGGACAGAGGAAGAAGTTAAGGAGGCGGAACAAACGGAGGGAACGGACTTTTGGGGCAGGCAGAGAGTTCTGTAACTTGTCAGATCAGTCTACGAATGCTCCCAACAAAAGTTTGTAGCTTCACCTTCTGTGTGAACTGAGCCACCTGGCCCAGAACAGCTTCCCAGGAAGTGGGGTTGGGTCAAACCCATTTTCCTGCCCTACGTGATTTGACTTAAGCAAAAAACCTGGCTGCTGTCAGCAATTCGCTCTCAAGTTTCATTATGAACCAAGGTGTGATCCACCAACGGCCTGTTCAATTTACCAACCCTGAGCTCAACCCACCAGCCCCTACTGCCTCCAAGTCAGACGAGAACTGGCCGCTGCGAGGCAGAACCCCTGGAAAAACAATGAGAGGGAGGAGGCTGGGACTGGGGAGCGGGGGCTAGGAGGGCCTGGTCAGCTGAGCCCCTGCCAGCACTTTAAACCCCAGCCCACCGTAGCCAGCCAGACTGGGATTTCAGTGCGGGGTCTGTAAAGCCAGCCCACCCTCCCCATGCAGGGAAGTCAGCAGTAGCTAGTCTGTCACCACTGGGTGGCAGCCTCTGCCCAGGAGAGACTCCGCGCAGGTCAGAATCCCTGCACAGCCTTAGACAGGGCAGGAAGGAGGGGTCGGGCCTGCCCCCCTGGCAGAGACCAGCAGCCTAGGGGTGGGGACTAAGCAAAGAGCTGCTAATGAGAGTGCAGCCCGGTGGATCACTGCCTGCAGCCCATGACCGCTTCGCCTTGGGCAGAACATGCCTGCCCCTGGGCCCACCACCGAGTGCCCTGGAAAGAGCAGAGATGCCTCAGGGCCACAGAGCAGAGGCCATCAGAGGCTGAAACCCAGGTGTAAACAAAAGCGGGGGGCATGCAGGCCCAGAGATGGAGCGGGCCTGGCCTCCTCTGCTACCCATCGGTCCATGGGGACAGGGCCCAGCCTGCCACTGTCCCTCTCCAGCCTCCGTGAACCGCTCCAGGGCCAAAAATCCTGACCAGGGCTCAGAAGGTAGGTAGTAAAAAATCCACACATCACTTTGTGATCTTTATTCTCTTTTAGTAAATAACCCGCGCGGGGGCTTCATTTGAAGTGACCAGTTCCAACTGAAAAATACAAGATCTGGACTGCATAGAAAACCCCCCAAAAGCAGAATATACTTACAGCGTGCAAGGGGGGAGCGGAAGGGCCTGGCCTGGGGCCCGCTGTGGGGAAAGGGGCAGATGGAGAACTTAACATAAAGAGGGGTTTCCCTCCACATTCCCTCCTTGCTTGCGGGAGCTGTGGAGTGTGTTGAGGAAATGAGGACTCCGGGACGGCGTGGCGTTTTCGTTTTTATATACAAGACACATTTATCCATTAAATTTAGAACACAGTACAAAAAACACTTCAACTAGTTCATCGGACAATGCTGTTCATATCAATTACCGGTCTTATTCCTAAGAGTAAAGGGGGTTTGCTGTAGGAGAGCTTGCAGCTTTCCACTCCTTTGGGTCCACCTGGGTCGGGGGGCAGCAGGACGGGGGACAAGGTGGCGGGGGAGAGAAAGGAGTAAAAATCAAAAAAGGCCCCTACGGCAAACGGTTCAGAGTCTGAATGCAGAGAAAGAGAGAGAGAGAGAGAGAGAGAAAATACAAATTCTATTTTACATACAACAGGAAAGGTGGCTGAAAACAGACAATGTGGAGCCCCGGGGGCTGCCTGCTCTGTGCCGGGGGATGGGGCGCTCTCTCCTCCCCGGGTTCCTTGGTTGTCGTTTTCGGTACGTTTCTCTTCCAGAAGCGAGTGGCGTGGTGCGCAGGGCTGCTGCGGCCTCAGTTGGCGCCCCAGTTGTAGCTGTTGTAGGCGGACTTGTTGGCCTGGGATTTCTGGGGGATGGAGCTGCCCTGGCTGCGCTGTCCGGTGCCGCTCTGAGGGGGGTTGGAGGGGAAGCAGAGGGTTACTGGGGGGAGCCAGAGTCCTGAGCCCAGCCTGCTCTGCCAACACATGCCAGGACGTGCCTTGCCCTCCAACCCAGGAGTCCCGCACTGGCGCTTAACAGCACGAAATGCAGAGCCACGAGACCAGTTCCAGGTGAGCTTCAGGCCACAGCGTCGCTCTGGGCTGTGCAAGCCAGCCCTGGTGCCGACCTGCCACGGCCCTCCGCCCCGGCACTGCTCTAGCCCAGAGAGAGAGCCCAGCTGCCCACACCGCGCCCCCAGCCCAGCGGCTTTTCAGCAGGCTGACACCAACCCAAAGCCCCTGACCCAGCTGGGACCCCCCGCCTCCCCCTTCCACAGGAGCCACTCCGTGCATCTTCCTCCGGACCAGGAAAGCTTCCAACACCACCACGCAGCAGCAGCTGGAGGGCTCCGCAGGGCTGCGGCTCAGGGAACTGGGGGTGGGGGTGGGCAGGTGTGAGCATGGGCGTGTGTGTCTGTGCCGCGGGTGTGAGTGTGTGTGCACCTACTGACTGAGGGCCTCCCTCCTCGCCTGGCAGGGTGGTGTGGCCATGGCCATGGGGGGCGGGGGCTGGGGGGCCTAGGGGGCGGGGGTGGGGAGGGGGCAAGGCATTATCATTCAGAGAGGTTCATTACCTGGTCCTCCTGCTGGCGTTGGCAGCACAGTATCATCTGCAAATATGGAAGCTGTTGCAGTACCAGGATATGTAAAATAAAGGGACAAACTATGACAATAGAAATCCACGGTTAGACCTGACAGCTACGGCGGGATCGTGGGGGTGGCAATTAACCCCTCCACTGCTGGCCTGCGGAGCCGCCATTCCAAGGAACGGGGAGGTCAGGACGTACCAGGTATGTTCCCGGGGGAGGGGCAATGGCTGAACGTACCTGGTACGGCCCAGCAGCAATGGGGTGGCGCTGAGTACCCCCCAACTGAGTGCACCCCGGGCCTTCCTCACCTCTTCCTCTCACAGGCCACGTGTGTATGTGCGGGCGTGACCGAGTGTGTGCGTGTCCCCGCGTGTCCGCATGTGTCCGCTGTGGGGCGTGAGAAGGGAAGGGGGGCCAGGGGAGCGAGAGAGAACCCTAGGAAATAACCCGGCAGGGGGCTGGGAGGCGGCTTACCTGCCCGTCCTGCTGCAGATGGTGGTGGAGGATCTGTGAGTGGGGCTGCTGATGCGGGGTGAGGATGTGCATGAACGGCGCCGGGGGGTACGCTGCGGCCGTGGCGGGATTGAGGGGGCCACCGCTGCCTAGGGCTGAAGGCAAGTTGAAGGAGGCTGCCGGGGTTCCAGTGTGAAATCCCTGCTTCTCGAAGGACTGCTGTGAAGGAGACCAGGGTGGGGTGAGGGGTGCCGGGGAGAGCCCTGCAAGCAACCGCCTGCGTCTCCCCAGCACCAGTGGCCGTGGCAGGGGCTCTTTCACCTGAAGCATCACGGGGGAGACACACTCCATCCAAGAACAACATCTCAAATCCCGCCCGGCTGGCCCCGCTCCGGGGGGGGAGAGACCCCTGCATTGGTGGGCATGTCTACACTGACGCTGGGAGTCTGCTTCTCAGGCCAGCTAGCACTGCTGCCACCTCGGCAGAGGCTCGGGCTGGGCCCACAGCGGCTTGCAGGGCACTGGGTCCAATTCTCAGCTGCGGTGCAGGCATCCAGACAGGCCTGGCACACGTCCCCCAGGAGCGCCCGCCCCCAGTTACTATCTGCCCAGAGAGCACGGAGGAGACACCAACCTGGGTCTTGGAGTAGACGGAGCCCGAGATGTCTGGCACGCCCGTGTTACTGGATGTCACTGATACACCTGTGGAGGGAGGGATCCAAAAGGCAGAGTCAAGCAGGAGTCCCCTCAGCAGGTAGGGCAGGGGGTGGGCACCTGGGGTTAGCAGCCACTCCTGGGCAGGAAGGAGCCACAGCACTGGATGGAGCCACTGGAGTCACCCCCTCCAGACAGGGTTTGAAGACAGCCCCTGCCCGGCAGGAGGAAGCCCCTTTTCAGGAGAGTGGAGAATCTGTCACAGTCCCAGCTTGAACGCCCTGGCCTCAGACAACCCCACCCCGCTCCCACCTCCCTGCCTCAACCTGCCTATACCAGGGGAAGAAACCCTCTGCTTTGTGAGAGTTGCCAGACGGCACCAGGCAGGAGCTCCTACGAGGGGCACGACAGCTCTGTCCTCTCAGATCATGGTCCCCAGAGGAGCGTTGACCGTGGCCATCCACATCCACCCGTTTCTAACGGCTGCCATTTCTTCATCTCTCCGGTTCCATTGGTGCACACTGCCTGGGCGGTGTGCCCCAAAACCGCCCAACGCTCCGCAGGGGCACGCCCTCAGAGCTCACACTGTTGCCAGGCTGCGTGGGCACGATGAAGGGGTGTTCTGGGGACACATCCCAGCCCTCCTGAGTGGAGCGTTTCACACCTTGCTAATGCTGGTACAGGGAACAGCTCCGATAGCACAGAGCCCCCATACTGTGGGGAGCACAGCTCTGCAGAATCAGCAGAGCTGTTCACACAAGAGGAAGAACTCCTGCTGCAAGGATCCTGACTGGAGTGGACTTCAGTCTGGTTCTCGGAAGATCCATCAAGGAGGAGACAAGCCGGCAAGGGGGACAGGCAGCTCTTGGCTCCCAGAACAGAACAATTCGCTGCCAAAGCAGTTTCTTTGGGTCTCCAACGAGACGTGGTCTAGATAGGATTATTATAAGGTGAGTGCTGAACTGGTTGGAAGACTGAACTCAAAGAGGAGTTCTCAGCAGTCTGTGGTCAGACTGGGAGGGTGTAGCTAGTGGGTCCTGCAGGGGACAGACCAGGGACCGGTACTAGTCAGTATTTTCATGAATGATCCGTTGCTCAGCATAGGATAAGAAGCAATGTCTCAATCTGCAGCAAGGGAGATTCAGGTGAGATACCAGGCAAAGCTCCCTAGCTCTCAGGGGAGTTAAGCTCCAGCATAGGCGTCCAAGGAGGTTTAAGAACAGGTTGGACAAACACCAGTCAGGGCTGGTCTAGGGTTACTTGGCCCTGCCTCAGCGCAGGGGCAGGACTTGGTTACCTCTTGAAGTCCCTTCTAGCTCAACATTTCCAGGATATCCTGGCTACCGCAAGGAAGAGGATGGAACTAGCCAGGGCCTCACTGACGAGCTCGATGCTCTTGGGTGCACATTTCAAAAGGAAGCTGAAAACATGGAGAAGGTGCGGAGTCCTGGAATGATTTGAGGGCTGAAGAAAATGCCTTACAGCAAGAGACTCAGAGTCTGATGTGCTCACTTCATCCAAAAGCTCAAGGGGTGACTTGATAGGGTGTATGGACCTTCACAGGTAGTGAAGGGCTCTTCAATCTCGTTGAGGCAGCAGAACAAGACCCAATGGCTGGAAGCTGAAGCCAGACAAATGTAATTTAGAAATTAGGCACAAGTGTTTCTCAGTGTGGGTGATGAACCACTGGAACAAACAGCCAAGGGAGGGGTGGACAGTCCATTTCCTGATGTCTGCAGACAATCTGGCTGCCTTTCAGGATTACACGCTTTAGCCAAACACAAGTTATTGGCCACAGGGGTATGTGGTAAAATTCTCAGGCCTGTGACACACTCAGGAGGTCTAAGTGAACAAACGGTCCCTGCTAGCTTTACACGCTATGAGAACGATGCTCAGGGAGCCAGCGATCCAGCACGTGACTCTCCGGAACGGCGTGCAGGGCTCCCACACAAACACACTCAGGGATCTGGCTGGGCCAGTCCAGAAGAATCAATATGCTGCAGAAGGATGCATCGGAGCTATTGTCTCTCCTTGAGTCCATTCGCGCTGCTGCTGCAGATGGGGAAGAGACATCAGCCATGTCACTCGGCTGATGGCTAAATCCTGCAGCAGCTCTGAAGGGACATACATCTCTCTGCCCTCCAGCCTAGAGATCACAGACAATCGGGAGAGCATGAAGAATTCACCCCAGATGGACTCAGAGCGATAGGGGGCCCTGGCCACCCCTCTAGAGCCACATGTGAACATCTTATAAGTCATTCCCAGAAGCACTGTGGACCCTCACCCTTCTCCCCACCAGCGGGCAATCCACTGAGAACAAGGTGTCTGTACATAGAGAGGACAAGCTGCTCCTCAACCCAGACTCCACAGCACTGCTTCTAATCAGCCAGCAGGTGCCCTCCCCAGGAGGTGTCGAGGCCACGCTCAGTCCCAAGAAGGTTTGGTACCTGTTGGGGGCTCACAGTCCGACAAGGATGATCACTGGGATTGACAGTGATGTTTGTCCAGGTAACAGCAGCGCAGAGACCCAATGCCCAAAGGCGTTGTCTGCGACGGTCCAGCAGCCCACCGCAGGCAGGACTTAGGGGACGATTGCTCGTTTTCTCTCCTGTGACCCCCAGCCCCGACAATCCTCCCCATGTTACAGCCGTACCGACTGACTGCCCACCGAGTGTCTCTTACCAGTGCTGTATCCATGAGAGCCATAGCCGCTGGGCTGCTGGAAAGGGGTTGCTGATGCGTTGACACTGACATTCACACCATGCTGCTTAGAAGAGGTAGGAGCGACCTAGAGAAAGGAAGGGGCCAGGATGGTGAGCGCAGGGCCAGCCAGGCCTCTCTGCCCTGCCCGCCATGAGGAGTGGAAACGGGGGAGCACTCACAGGGAACACGGCGGGCCCATACTGGAAAGTGCTGGGGAGCCCTGGTACCCCTGTGTAGTACGGCAGACTGGTGTAACTGTAGCCAGGAGGCAGAGCAGGGTTCAGGAAGGTCTGCTGCGTGGTATGGTGCGTCTGTGTCTGGCTCTGCTGAGGCTGCGCCAAAGTTGTTGCTGGAGCAGGGGAGGAGGCGTCTCCTCGGCCGAACTTCGCGAGATCACCTGAGGCAGAGAGGGAGACAGGTGGGGACGAGGCCGCCGGGCTGAGTGACAGGGGTGACTGCTTTGCACGGCTCACCTTTCACCCAAGGGTCTCCAAGAACTTTGCCAACAGGCCTCAAGCCCCCATGGGGGACAGGTGAGACTTGGCCTCACTCAGGGAGCGGAGCTGATTGGCCCAGGGTCACAGAGTGACAGCTGCAGAGCCGGAAACAGAACACAGGCCCCTCCCCAGCCCCCAGAGGGTCTTTGGAGGATTCCAAGCCATTAAATCGAAGGACTCTTTCCCACAGCCCCCGTGAGATAACTCGTTTCAGACCCCTCTGCAGCCAGACCTACCGACACACAGCAGTGACACAGTGTGCAAGGCTGGACTGTTAATAAACCCACTGTTTCCCCAAAGCTCCTTTGTCCTCCGTGCCTCTCAAGGGGCAGCCCACAGGCAAGTCGACCCTAAAGGGAGAGGGGTTCCTGTCATCAGCTCCCCAGGGGCAAAGCCACAGGACGTCGAATCCTGCCAAAGTGCTTCCACAAGCTCTAATAGCAGCCTATGGCCTTCGCAGAGGGAAGCGAGACCCACACACAGAGACTCCTCCTGGCCCCACTCGCAGCCTAAGCTTCAGACGCACCAGGATCTCGGGGGTGGAGTCCCAGAGTTTACGGCGGGAACAGGCCCAGGACAAAGCAGCAGCCTCACTGTCAGGGTCTGTATACACGGCAATTAAAACCCCGTGGCCGGGGCGTCAGGCTCAGGGGCTGTTTAAGTGCGGTGCAGGCATTTGGGCTGCAGTCCGGGCCGTAGGCCCTTGCAAGGTGGGAGGGTCTCAGAGCTCATGATGCAGCCCAAGCATCTCACCACTGTTAAATGGCCCCTTAGCCTGAGTCACCTGGCCTGGGCCAGCCACAGGTGTGTAAAGTGCAGTGTAGACATACCCAGAGAGCCCTGCCCCGTCAGCCAGTAGCTGCCTGCTGCTCTGATCTCACTGAACACAGGAGTCAGATATTGACTAGCTGAAGACGTGAACAGCTTCTTTTTCCAGTGCTGCTCACACCTCTGTCCTCTCCACGCCATGGCAGAGAACCAAGTGCCCTTGCAGGGGCCCAATGACCTGCAGAGAATACTCGCAAATCTCACTTCCTCTGCTCCTGCCAGCAGCTGGCCTTGGAGCCTGGGCCCAGGCCAAGGGGTCTGGGAAGCCTCCATTTGCATTTCTTTAAGAGCACCTGCTTGCTCTTCCCTGCAAACACTCTCCCCATTCAGAGTGCACACAGTAAGGCAGTGACTGCTGCAGAGAGCCAGCTCCAGGACAGCCACAAACGCCGATTATGGCTCCAGCATTAACTTGGCAAATTAGGCATGCGACAGTCCACCAGCCCAGGGCTGGTCCCAAGCACTCCCTGCCTGAAGCAGGAGGAGAAGCAACACCCAGAAACGTAGAGACAAGCAGCTTAAGGAGCTAATTGCAGGCCTCGGTGCTGGAGTTCAGACGGAAAGGCTCCTTCAGGCCAGGTGGCCCCTCCTAATTCCAGTTCCGGACTGGCCCCTAGGGCACATTTGCTAGTGTGTTGCCCAGTCAAGATTTTAAATGCCCCACCTGCCTCTTCCACCTCCAAAAAGAGTCGATTTTCCAGCTATTCTGCCTGAATGTCACACTGGGACTTCTCAGCGTTCCTGTCTCTGCAAACTGTACGTTCCCCTGCTTAGACTCTGCTCTGCCGAGCCAGACAGGCAGCTCATCACCTGCCTGCTAAATGGATCCCTCGAGGTGTCCAGACATGGTCACGCCAGAAACGGGATTGTCAGAGGGACCGAAGGAGAATAAAGCTACCGAGCTGGATCACCACCGCCAGCCATGGGTAGTGCCTGCTCCGCCAGCCACCCCCGCAGCAACGGCCCGCATGCCCGAGGCTAGAACCGAGCAGGGCTAGTCCCAGTGGGGCAGTGCACAGGAAACCATGACTACCAGCAGGAGTTGGAGTCGGCTGGAGTCGAAGCCCTTCCCTAGCATGGCTGGTGAAGTGCAGGGTGAACAAAGCACAGGAAAGGCCACACACTCATTTGGAGACACACACCAGAGCCTGCCACATGGAGCATCCAGAATCAAAACTCTCCCCTGCTGGGCTGCTTATCCAGGTGCAGTGTTTAAACCTCACGCACACGGAGATTTTGCTTTCAGAAGAAAGCCCTGCCCCAGTGCTCACACGATAGCCAAAACCACCCAAACACAAGGGATGAGTGCCCCTCTCCTACCAGAATACGGATTGCTGCTCAGGCTGCCGTCTCTTCCAGTCAGTGGGGTGGTGGGTGTAGGGAATGGGATGCTGTAATAATCCTGAAAGAGACCGGGAGAGAGCGCAGTGAGCTACATGCTGTTATGAAGGCGGACTTCTTGGAAAACACGATTTCCAGGGTGTTGGAGTGATGCAGTTCAAATCAGTCACAGAGTAGGCTGATTGCATCTGGTAGCAACTCCGGATTTTCTCTTGCATTTACCATCCCCCTGTCTGGCCATCAGAAGAGCTAGAAAGGTCTACTGGTATGCATGCTCGGAAAAGGTCCAGGACAGTACCTGCAGCATCACGGCCATGGGAACAAGAATAACTTCCCTTCTGCAGATCATGCATCCCATCCCCGGGGCAAGCAGCCCCTCTATCTCTGGAGACAGTCAGTCTAGCCAGCACCATCCACGGCTCACAGTGAGCAGAGCTCTGCTTGCTTTGGACCCAGCCTCATACACCGACTGTCCCAACCATCACTGCTGGCCAAATAATTAATGCTACTGCTTCCCAAGTGCCCAAGAATACCTGGAGCAGCTGAACTGAGCACAAACCGGTGAGTGTGACCTCTACAGACAGTGCCACAGCTGTATACATAAGACATCCCATTCTGCTTGTCTCTCACGGATACCTGACAACCCGGCAGGCCTGGCTGGAGTCACTGGTTAGGCCCAGAGAGGCAGGCTAGCTGCTAGGACTAGAGAATTGCCTTACAGGTCTTATTTTATGTACTCACCAGTGGGAATCTCGTCTGAAGCATCTGCAAGTCGTCGTAACCATACACTTGTGGCTAAGAAAGGAGCAGGAGACTGTGTTAGGTACACAAATCTTACAGCTCATTACCAAGTAGCCGAGGCAGAGCTGAACGATCATCTGAGCAAGAATGAAGACCAACCCCCGTGACAACAAGAGACAGAGTGAGTGGAAAGAAACTGCTACAGGACCTGGTCAAAGGTCTCTAGCTTGCTGCCGGGAGACGTCGTGCCACATGGGATTGTATGGCTCATCAGTGGGACAATCCCTGTTTGTAAGTAGTTTGCAGAAGTTGGATACACAAATGTGTAACTTCCCTAGTCTCACATACACAGGATTATTTCATTACACACACACACACACACACACACACACACACACACACACACACGATTGTATCATACAGCTAAGATTGTGGGTTCTTGACCCAACATAACAGGGGCTGGTCTGGAAAAGCTGAGCATCCCGGCTAAGATCTTTGGTTCAGTCTGTCACCCTAGTTCCCAACTTCTGGGACAATTCTCCTGCTCGGGCACTGCAATCAGTGCTCCAGGACTCCTGCTTCTCTGCGGTAAGGAGAAAGCTCGGGGGCAAGTCCTAGTGCCCCACTGCTGCCCACTTCCCATTCCAGCTGTTTGCAGGCTGGCACTGCTCCAAACCTCCACTGCCAGGGACCTGGGATCAATCGGTGCAGCTGGCTGACCAGGCTGGGAACCAGGGTTCTTCGCTCTGCACTGGACAGGGGTGGGGGTGCCTGTACCTGCCCTACTGCCTGGAGGTTAGCACACCACAGAGCAGGCAGCTCTGATAGTGCTCCACCAAGAATACCCCTGCAGTGACGCTTACCGCTTGGCACAAAGACGCACTGCTCCCTCCCGCAGGGCCCATTCACGGCCGAGGGGCCTCCAAACTAGTGGAGCCTCCATTGATTAGCCTTTTGTAAGAGTTTTATGTTGCAAGTTCAGCCAGGTGGTATCTGCTTGACTGCATCTGGTACCAACTCTGATTCCTCTGGCATGCACTGTCCCTCCCTCCTAGCTACAGAGCGAGCTAAGAAGGATCTACTGGCATGCCGCACCTCAGCAGCCAGCTCCCCAGAGCCCCACTCACCGGATAGGCATGTAACAGCCCTGGAGCCATGATGTAGGGATTAGGCAACAATGGTGGAACTCCAGGAGGAAGGTTGGGAGGGGCTTTTCCTGAAGGAGGAAAACACAGTTCCACAGTGAAACAAACACTGACCAGATCAGCTTCTCACGCCACGCCCCCAGTACTAGCTCAG
Organism: Dermatemys mawii; assembly: GCA_007922305.1. Lineage (NCBI taxonomy): Eukaryota > Metazoa > Chordata > Testudines > Dermatemydidae > Dermatemys > Dermatemys mawii. The sequence continues at coordinate 1,171,340 of ML677492.1, read as the reverse complement.
TTTCCCGCCCTTCCCCCACCCCAGGCCGCTCCCCGCACCCCCAGTACCTGATGTTGTTGCCACCGAGCTCCGAGTGGAGGCAGTCACTGTGGAGTTGCTGCTGAGACTCAGGCCCAGGCTGCTGACGCTGCTCAGACTGGAGGAGACGCTGACCACAGGGGGGACAGCCGAGACTGTGCTGGAGGAGGTGGAGAAAGTGCTAGCAGAAGAATGGAGGCTTGCTTCACTCTCCACACTAGTGTGCTAGAGGGAGGTGGGGAGAGAAAGAGTTAGAGGCCCAGGCAGTCTCCATGTCGCAAGAGGGGAGGGTACCTGGAAATCTCTAACTGTAGCAGCTGTCTGCAGCGAGAGGGCTTTGCTCCTGCATTCGGCCTGGTTCTAGGTCCATGTCCCCAGCTATCACACAGCACCACACGGCTGCAGGTAGAACTGAGTGCAGCCAGGGAAACCTGGCACAGCGACTGAGCAGCCCCAAAAGTCACAAGGCGGAGGAGTTTACCCTCACTAGGAAAACAAAACCCACCCCGCAACCTCCTCTCAGCCACCAGGCCAAATCTTAAAGGCCCAGCTTTAAAGGGCTCCTCTAGCCCTCCAGCACCCCCAAACAGGCAGCTGGGGAACAATGACCAGGGGTAGATGGGTGAGAAAAGTCGCTGACTATATTTGCTCGTCACACCCAGTCACCTGTTGTGCAGTGGCACAAAGAGCCGTCTCTGAACAGGGAACCTGCCAAAGGCTCAGACTCTAACGTCCAACTGCCACAGCACGAGAAACAACCCTCAACATTCAGCCCAGGACACAAGGCTCTTGGAGCTAATGACAGAGGATGAAAAGGCCCTTCGGTTTGGAAGGGGCAGTGCTGAAAGATCCCACAGCCTGATGCAAGCCCGGAGCCCTCCCCAGCGCCACAGAACAATACAGTGCTGCAAGAGAGACCAGGAGAAAAGGCCTGCTCATCCCATCTGTTCCTGGGTTAAGCCCGTTAAGGGAATGTCCCAGGAACAAACAGCTCCCTGATGCTTCTAATAAAACCAAACCCTCCCCCGCTCCCAGCAGTGCCCCGGAGTCTCCACCAGAGCCAGCCCGGGACAGCGGTGTCCGAACGCACGCCGTAGAGTGGGAACAATTTCATTCTGCTGCGAGCACCAGCAGCACTGGGCTCAGGATTTCAGCACCGCCTGTGGTCGGCATGTCAGAGCACTGCAGTTCTATCAGCCACAGGCGAGTCTCACTGCATCTGGTGGCAACTCTGGGTTTCTGTGGCATACACTCCGCCCTTAATGGCTACAGCAGACTAGTAAGGAGCTATTGGTATGCGACAGACAGGCCTCCTCTTGCCTGGAGCCACAGACAAACCTGCAATATATTGAAACAAATCTCCCCCCATAACCTTGAGATCCCCTCCTTGGCCAGCCTGGCTGAGCCCCCCCCATTCTCAGACTGACGGGCTTCACTGGGGCCTGGTGCACCCATATTTCCTGTGAGTGGGGCCGGAGTGACAGGCACTCAGCGCCTCAGCGGATCTGCACTCACCAGAAGAGTGGACGTTGCTGTGCGCCCAGAGGACGTAGACGAGGAGAGGCTGTTCTGCTGGGTGGGTAACGTGCTGCAGGAGGAGAGGAAAAGCTGTCAAGCCACCTGCCGAGTGAGACAGCCGGGCTCCAATATCGTCCTCCCCAGGAAACGTCAGGTACCAGGACCGGACCACAGACATGGAGAGAGCAACAAGTGCAGCCCAGCCCCTGGCAGCAAAGCTGAGCTGGCTTCCCAGCACACAGGGACTTTTCAGGGAAAGGTCCCTTAAGAGCACTTTCCTGGGCGGAGCCAGCGAGGCCTTGGCCAGGTAGGGGGAGGGACACCGGCGCCTTTTCTTGCCAAGAATGAGTGAAGCTCCACCCCATGGTGTCTGAGTGAGGGGATCCTGGAGCCCCTCTGGAAGGGGGAGGGGTGCTGCATCAAGTGATCCAAAAGGTCCCCTCCATTCACCACTTCTGAACAGGGCCTAGCGTTCTGCTTCGCCCACGACTGGCCTGCCCTGAGCTCACCTGCTGAGTTGGGCGGTGGTCGTACTGGGGAGCTCCTCAGCGTGGTTCAGGCCACTCAGAGCGGACGAGTGCTGGCTGGCTGTTGTCAGCAGGGACGATGCGGATACTGCATCGCTCAGAGGTGCAATATTGGGGGCAGAGGGGGAATCTGATTTCACCACAGGGCCTGGAGCACCTATGAATGGAAGTGGCGGTTAGGGGTCTTCTGAGCACTGGGACCACCACCTGCAAACATTCCCCCTCCCAACAGCCTGTGGAGGAAGGGGAGCCAGCAGCGAGAGCACAGAACTGGGAGATGGGAGACCTGGGGGTTATTTCTGGCTCTGCTGCTGACCCGTTGCGTGACCACGGTCAAGCCACTGCACCTCGGTGCCTCAGTTTCCCTCAACTGTAAAATTGAAGCAGTGATCCTTACCCAGCTTCACACAGAGCTGAGAGCTATGAATGAAAAGCCATTGATAAGGGCCAAGGATCATCATCGGGAATAGACCGTCCCACTTCACAGGCACACAAGTTAAGTGACCTGCTCAAAGTCACAGAGGCAAGGGGTAAAAGACAGGACATTTTAGGGTAAGCAAATAAAACCAGCAGCACAGAGCAGGCAGCAAGGTGAGGATTTTCTGTCAGCCTGGATCGAGGCTGCTGCTCACAACCCCCAAAGGAGCACAAGGGCACGTGTGGTGTGAGCACACTCAAACACAACCACACACACACACACACCTCATGTCATGCTGGCACTCACCTTCAACGGCCTGCGTGGTTTGTAACTGCGTGGGCTGTACAGAGCTGAAACCATTCTGGAAAAGAAAGGGGAGAGTTCGATATGGCTGTGACTTGTCCTCACTGACCCCACTGCCTTTGTTTAACTCCCTTCCAGGAGCAGACTTATGACCATACGAACTGTCGGACTGGATCAGACACGAGGCTAATCTTGTTTAGGCCCCCTCAGACCATGGGCAGTACCAGATGCTTCAGAGGAAGGTGAGAGAAACCTCCTAATCCCTAGTAGCTAGAGATGGGCTCAAGGGCTGCTCAAGAGGCCTACGTCTTCTCCAACCCAGATGTTTCCATTAACCAGTCCCCCTTTGGATAGTTTTGCATAAATGTTCAAGCCCTTTTTGAATCATGCTACAGTCTCAAGCTTGGAACGACCCTTCTGCAGTGAGTCCCACCAGTGTCGTGTGAAAAGTAGAACTCTCTCTGTTTTCATTTGGCCAACCAGTGAATTTCACTGAAGGCGAACAAATCTCAGCAGTGGGACTTCTGATACCAGTGCATGTGGCAGGCACTTGACATGTGACCAACAGCGAGGGGTTCTCAGTACATTTATCAGACGCCACAAGACGAAAGGTGACACTAAAGGATCCTTGAAGCAATTCCCCCACCCCACCCCACCCCAAGAGGTTACCAGGCCACTCCGAGAAGCCTGCAGGGAAGAGAACAGACTCTCCAAGCAGCTGCCCCAGAGACTTATTAGCTGAGCAATGCCCCTCTCAGCAGCTGACCCAGGTGTGTTGTGGCAGGCTCCTGTGGAAGGTGTGCGCAGCCCTTGGCCAGAGAGAGGGAAAAGAAAAAGAAAATCCCACACGTTCCCCATCCCCAGAAATAACTAGATCATCACTGCTGGCACTGCAAATGCACCCTCCACAACAGTACTCGGGGGGCTGCACTGCAGCTACAAGGCCCAGGATTACACCTTTGCCACTTGGGGCTAAATTAACACTAAAGCTCCAATTTACAGCCAATACTGACAGACCCTGCCACTAGCTGGTGTTGCAGACTTTGCAAGGACCTACACGTTTCCTCACTCACCTCTGCATTTAAAGTGACCCACCCCCACCTCTCCTCCTTCAGTCCTGAGCAAGGCCAGTTTGGAGAGAGCCATCACATCCTGTGGTGACGACATTAGCTCCATCTCTGCGGAGCAGCTAGTCCCCAGCTCAGGCAGAGGAGAGGGCTTTTCTACAGCAAGCCAGCAAAGCTGAGCCCTCGGCTCCCCCATTTCGCCAGCTCTCTCTCTGCCGTGATCCGCACAGCCCAGGTATCAGCTTTTTGATTTCTCTTACACCTTTCCTGTGCTGCAGAATTACAGCCCCCCCTCCACACAGGGCTTCACACTCTGCCCCGGTAAGACAGCACCACCGAGAGGGGATGCGCTGGCCCCGGAAGGCAGCCAAGCCCAGCTCCCTACCTTGGCCTGGGTCAGGTCTTTCTGGGGCGAGGAGGAGATGGAGTTTGGGTATCGCCTGGTCTGGGTGGATCTCTGTTCATACAGTGGTCCCTGAGCGCTGTTCTGGGAGGTATACGTTGCTGTCTGTATTGTGCCGCCCTGGTAACCAGACTCCTGGCTTTGATTGGACGAAGATTCACTACACAAAAAGAAAGGAAGGAGTTTATTTTCTCTCCAAAGTGACCCTGCTGGGCTGGCAGCCTTGAGCCTTTGCTTAAATGTGCTAACCAATGTCGCTGATCAAACCCAGCAGAGAAGTAGAGCCAGGAGAGGGACGGCCCAGCCACAGAGAGACTGTCACTGAAAAACGCTTGTGGTGCTGTGGACTGAGCACTGGACTGGGAGCCAGGGACTCAAGTGCTGACTGCTACTGACTCGTTGCGTGGCCCAGGCCAAGTCACTTCATCTCTCTGGCTTCTCTTTCCCACCCATAAAATGGAGTTAGTACTTAGGAGGAGGCTGTGAGGACCGGCTAATGCAGGGAGGCTCAGAGTGAGGCTTGCAAGCAGCTCTTTAATGGGTCTCCTGCAGCTCTTTGCAGCCCATGATATAAAAACCCTGAGTGATTTAACCAATCAGGATGCTTTTACTATGTTATTAACCAGCTGTACTTCTTAAAATAAGAATACTTGGTCAGTCCTTTTGCTGTGAGAATGATACACATTTCCCAGGCCAGGCTGTTAAATGTGAATTTATAGCACTCTAGTAAAAGAAACAATGAATTCCCACAACTCTGACTCTTTTGGGTACTGCTGATGACTGCTAATTTGGCTCCTGAACCACTGAGGTCCGAGTCTCTCCAGGGGCGAACGGTTCTGCACTGGTTCGGGGATGCAATGTGCTGTATAAAATTAAGTGTGAAAACTCCAGGCAAGTTTTCCCCTTTCTGAGAAACTCCGAGGTTCCCCGTCCTAGCTAAGGAGGGAGGATACAAATCCATTCTAAAATCAGCCTGACAAGCACATAAACCGGGGACACACGGCAATGGCTGGAGGAGGAACGGCCTAATGTTACAGGTCTTCCCGGGCTCTTCCACCCGCTCTGGGGCAGTGACTGCACAGCATTTAAACCCTCGTGAATTACTGGGTCACGGACCTCGCACAAGAAGGGTTGGGGCAGGTCGGCTGTAAGTCACTGTTTACAGCAGAGCTCCTGAGGGACGTTTACTCTCACACACCATGACTGCTTCCTCCACTCCCCGGCCCAAATGCCAGACGTCTTCAGTAACTCTGCTGGGCCAAAGGGCCAACATCTTCCTGCTGAGCATTCCATAGGGCAATGCTGCTGTGCAATAAGGGACACTCAGCACACATGCTAGGGCCTGGGAGTGACAGCAGCTCTGAAGGCGGATCAGCTGGACAGTAAGGGGGTGAGAACTCTTTAATTTGACAAGGCACACTCAGTGTGAGCAGACAGGTGTGCTCAGCTCTCTCCCGGTGCGCTACAGAAGTCTCCACCATTTGTGTTTACAGTGTGACACTGCAAGCACACGCACAACCTGTTCACCTGGAACAAGGCACAGTTGTGCTGGGGATTCCCCTCTCATTATTTGCAGGGAGAGGTTTAACGGCAGAAGGAAACCTGCCCTAATTTACTTTCTGTTTAAGTACCGCAAGCCAATCAGCCACAGGCTTGTCTGAATGAGTCCGCTGGCAACTTAACTGTTTACTGTTGCATACGCTGTCCCCCCTTTATGGCTATGAGACCAGCCAGAAAGGGTCTACTGGTATGCAGGAGAGTGAGGGAGCTCCCGGAGCAGACAGGGCAGGCTGCAGTCAGCTGTGCTGCCCTGTGCTCGTTTACACAGGCAGCTTGGGCACCAAGGAGACTCCCGCCCTACTGGTACGGAGACCCCAGAATCTCAACAGTACATATAAGGGGCCCCTATGGTTCGGATGAAGCTTTTTCTCCTGACCCTGCAATGGCTTAGAGCACAGAGGCTCTTTATAGCCGGTCATTGCTAAGGACCAAATACTACCTGCCCCTGTCCACCATGGGTGTTGAAGGGTTGCCCTGCACACCCCAGGCCTTTACCTCGCAGGGCTGGTGTAGAGGCTGCTTTGAGACTGGCTCACAGAGGCGCTCGTCGTGGGTGTTGAGTCGTACTCTGAGAGAACAGGCTCCGAACCAAACTGTAACGCCCCAAACTGCAGGTTTAGCCCTGAGATATCTGCTGAGCCAGGCATTTCCACCGCGAGAGCAGGAATCTGCAAAGGAAGGAGGGGACCCTGAAAGGCAAGTCACGGCAAGGACAACCGAACTGGGTAAAGGGGCCTCGGTGCGAGCCGTCTGCAGGGAGAACCGCCTTGAATGACAAATCAGACTGAAGTAGGCAGAGAAAACTCGACATGTGCACAGGAGGGCTCTGCCCTCAGCCCACCCCACAGAGCTAGGTCATGACCAGCAGCCCCAGAATACAGGGAGCAGGCCACGGGAGCTCACCTCCGTGGATGTCTGCAGGGTTACCACTCTGCAGTCAGATATCGAGGTACGGAGAGCCCCAGACTTGATTTCAGTGACACCCACCCTCCCCCTGCTGGAATTTCGAACATGCTCATCCCTGTGGCCTGCAGGTGCTCTGGGTACTCCGGATTACGCTGTGAACATGAATCTGGTCAGCCTGGAGCACAGAAGCCTATGAACAGCCTAATCCAACTCAGGGCAGTCACTCCCATTCACAGGGGAGTGAACAATCCCACACAGCTCTGCCTCGATCCCGCTGCCACCTCCCCACACGCCCCATACCTTAGATGTCAAGGAGGCTTTCTTCTTCTGCTGCTTAAGCTTCTGCTGCACTGGCTGGGGACTGGAGGACTGGTTGTCCGATGAGCCCGGGGACATCTGGGGAACGGGGTTGGTTTTGCTGGGCAGAGGGGAAGATGCAGGGGGTGGTGCTGTTGTAGAGGCTGTCACCACAGGCTGCTTGTCCTGCATGAACACCTCCATCATCGCCGAGGCTGGCGTGAAAGCCTGACGCTTGGTGAAGGGGCTATGAACTGCAGAGTCCGTCGGGTTCTTTAGATCTGCCACGCAAAACAAGGTTGGATCAATACAAGTTGTTTCAGGAGAGCTAACCCGAGTCCTGCCATGTCTGGGGTTAAGTAATGAAATAAAAGACTGGGACCTTGCCCCTCCTTGGAGCCTTTCCTCAGGCATCTCAAAGCTCTTCACACACTTAGTGAATCTCCTGGGAAATATTAGGCCTCTCCTACACGGGCACATGGGGATTACCACTGCGCCCACGTAGGAAAAGAACCCCAGGACCCCGCACTCCCAGGCCAGCATTCTAACCAGACCCCTGCTCTCTTCCCCGGGCAGCATGCTGACCTGCCAAGCACTGCACCTTTCAGCTCAGCGGACAAGACCTCCCTGCGGCTCTTGCCATGAAGTTCAGGGGAGGAAGGAAGCAGATCTAGTCAGCAGAATTCCTCCATCACAGAACAACTGCAAATGCCTCTCCCACGTGAGCACAGAACACCGACTCTCACAGAAACCTGGCTCTGCTTCCCTGCCCTCCTCTGCAAATCTGGCTGCATTGGATTGCCCAATTCTTTTGCTACCCAGCGAGTAACACCCAGGCCTTCCTCTCCTCAGCACGGCTGCACCTCCTGCACCCCTCAGCACCACGGCTTACTAAATACGACTCCCATTCTCTCCGCCTCCGCTCGGGGGCTCCTGATCTGAAATGCTCAGAGGATGCCAACACCGGCGGCGGCTGGAACAGGGCTGAGATTTTCTTCAGCTCATACTTGAACCAGAGCCATTTCCCCAGAGCAAGAAACAACGTGCAGGAGCTGAAAGAACAGCGTCGACACTAGGCCACGAAGGGCTCAGAGAGAAGCACAGAACAGCTAGAGCTCGTCTTGTATCATCGGTATCCCCAGGGCCTGGAAAATCGCTTCCTTTCCCCACTGGTCTCTGGCATGAGAGCCATCAGCAGATCTAGTTTCCTTTCCAAGGGCCCGATGAGATTAGCAGCCCAGCTCCCTCCTGCAGACGGGGGCATGTGTGAGATCTATTCCAAAGGAGAGCTCCTGGACGCCCAGGACTTGAGGCCACCACTCTTGAAATTCCTCTCTCCAGATCTCTGCGTTTAGAGAACACACCAGGCTACTAAATAGCAAGGGGACTGGTGAGCAGATGCCTGCAGGTGGAGTGTCGTGTGGCAGGCTGCAAGTGCTGGAACAGATGCCAGTGCAATGGGCACACAGAGTGAGCTCATTCCGGCTGCTGGGAGTGGAAAACGGACAAAGAAAGACCCTGACAGCGTCTTAATGAGCAATAATTACTCTCCAATCAGAGGGCAATTAGACGTATGTTCCCGGTGAACGGCAATGAGCACAAAGGCTCCAGGGCTCACACTCCGAGGGAACCCTCCATGCCCCCCACTGCAGAACCCCCTCGAGGCCTTACCATAGTGCACGAGCGCGGAGGACTGTGCTGGGGACCCCAGGTCCCAGGAGGAGGAGGGGTTGCTCCCGCCAGGCTGGGTGTGCTGAGCGGCCAGCTGGGCTAGAGCCTGAGCTGTCTTGAACTGCTCCAGGAATTGCGAGCCTGTGGTGCTGCTGCTTTTGGCCTCCCCGACATCTCCAAAGCCCTTCCCCAACATGGACACCTGGGGTGGTGACAAAGACAGGGAAAGTCACCACTCGAAGCAGGGGCAGCCCTGAGCCGCAGGCGGCCTGCGTGCCTCTGTGCTGACTGCTTCCCGCACAGGCCTGGCGTCCAGTGCATGGATGGCGGGGACTGCTGTGAGGAGAGGTTTGGGGCCGTATTCTGCCCTGCACTGCGCGTGATGTTAGGCTTTAGGGGACGGGTGCAGCACAGCTGAGCTCTCCGATAAAGGTAAAAGATGGATCTGCAAGACTCCCTAAGTGCCAACGAAAGTCCATGGGACTCCTGCTCCCCCGTCACATGGGTGCTTTGGAAAATGCCACCCATCGCTCTCCCAGTCCTTCTGCCAGGGGACACGAAGAAGCAGTTGTCCAGCTCCAAGCACCTCTGGGACCATTTCAGCAATTCCCTTCTTGGCTCTTCAGTCCAGGACTGCTGGGCTCTCAGCCCACACCAGGCTGCGGGATACCCCGGGGCTCAGCGGCTGGGTGGCCAAGAACCGACCCCACACAAGCTAAGCCTGAGATGCAGGGATTGAGTGGAGAAGGGGCACACAGGACAGAGCAGAGTGGCAGCACTCGCCTGCTTTAAGGAGCAGGCTCATTTGGTGCTTCGAAAGCAGGGTCTGTCCTTGGGACAAGTGGCCTCCCTGAGAGGGAGAATCAGCTCTGTGAAGTCTCCAGAGGGAAGTACTGAACAGGACACACCCAGCAAGGCTACAGTCACCGCCCAGCAGCTCAGACACACGCAGGGCACGCACCCTGGCGTCCTTTCACACAATACAGCTCTCAGCTGCTAGAGGCTCTGGGATTCACTTTTCCCCTTCATAGTGAGAAAGAGGCACGTGGCCTAGAGTTACCAAGGACCAAACACTGCTCCAGCACTGAAGCTACCCTGCTGAGTCACCGAATTCCTATGAACTCACAATACCGGGGGCCATGAGTGCAGGACTGAAACTGCAAGTCACGCAGCTTGGGGATCTACGCTAAATGGTTGCGCCCACTCTGCCCCCCTCCTGTTACTCAAAGAGAGGGTCTCAGAACGTGGCTGAGAACCCCTGAATTCAGCAGGCAGAGGTGAGTGGCAGTTTCCTTACCATGCCGTGATGAGGGAAGGCGTTACCAGATGCAGGCTGGGCTAGAGCACTCTGCTTGGAATTGCTGAACACCAGAGGCTGGGCCAGAGAAGGAGCCTGGGTGGAATCCAGGTTTGATGACTCATTCTCCAGAGAAGAGGGTGTCTTTCCTAGCAGCACCGCAAGGTCAATTCTGTGAGAAGGAAAAGGAAACCGCCACAGTTAACAGGAGCCGTACCATACCATGAGGGTTAATCGCTTTCTATTCCTGCCAAGAACGTCCTTCCCCGCCGCTGTGAGATTCACAGTATACTACCTCAGCACTAGTCAGCAACTGTCTCTAGCAACTTCAAAGGACCGAATGAAATTAGCAGCCACCTGTACCTACTACAAGTAACCAAAAGGAAAAACCAGGCCCAAGAGCAACTATTACGTATGGGCACCTGGGCTACTTATCGGCTAGGCTGAGTTAGCAGAGCTAACGTAACCCTGCCAAACTACTAAGTAAAGTCTGTAAACGAACACAATTGTCAGAGACAGAAAAGTTTATGCTTGGTAACCAGGGCAATCAAATTATGAAATTACACAAAACAGAGTCGCATCCAAGAAGGTGAAACCTTAACTAATAAATGAACAGGCCACTGATGCAACTGTTTTCCTGGGAACCAACATATTAATGGTTCACACTTACTCTTTGAGGTCAGTGAATTTAGTCTGCAAGAATAAATCTTAAGATCTATGGAAATAATTCTGAATTTTGATAGGACCTTTTGGAGGAACTCAAATAACTTTCATCCTCCTGTGAAGTAGTTAAGCATCTTGGCTGAGACATTCAAATCAGTCGAGGGGATTTAGACATGTGCCTTTCATGAAAATCAACAGATGTGCCTAACTCCCTTTAGCCTGCTCTGAAAATCTCAAAGCAGTTTTACAAAGGGAGAATCGGATGAGCCCAAGACAGAGATTATAATAGAACTTGAGAATTCCTGGCTTCCAAACCTGGGCTCCAAGCACATAGCCCTTCCACTCAAACCCACGTGAACTTATTCAGAGCTCCTGAATTTTGTCCAGGTGGATAGCCATCTGTCTTGGATGGTTTAGCCACAACAAATCCTCCATCTTGGCAAGGTATTAGACTAAGTGATCCTTGTGGTCCCTTCTAACCCTATGCTTCTATGACTCTGTGAAACAATGCTCTGCCCCCAGACTACCGTACTGCTATTGCCATAGCACGATTATTAAGCCATCACCTCTGGCCAGCTGTGATTGTCACATTCTCGGCAGGCAGAGGCACTGAAGACACGTTGGAGGCAGTGAAGATCTTGGTCTCTGAAAGCTAGAAGACAGAAGGGAGGTAACCCACTTTTAGAACCATGCTTTAGGGCTCCAAATAAAGAGAGATTTCAAAGTTAATGCAAAAACGCAAAGAAACTGGAGCTGGGCAGAACATGTGCAGGAAGGTTCGCCAATGGCATCCCACAAGAATCAGTGTGGGGTGTTAGCGCAAATAACGTGTTTGGTTCTGATCAGAAACAGCCAGTCCTTGGGTTTGCCTTGGTTTTCCCTCCTCAATGACTCAGTCAATCATCTGCCAGGCTCAGAAAGCATTTCCACTCAGTCCTGGCAGCCCCTCAGTCCAACAGAGGGGCTGGGGAGTGATGGAGTGAAAAAATCCATTGGGGAACGGACATCTGGAAACTCACAAAGTGCAGCACTGACCCCAAACCCACTGGACATGGAGGAGGAAATATCTGTGAGGGGAGAGTCAGCCATGAAGACACATCAGACTTCATTTGAATTCCCACAGCCAAGGAGAGGACTTCTGGCTACTGGGCCAAGGACCCAAAGGTCTGCTAGGGTGGTGCAGGAAAAACTGCTAAGTTAGGCCCTGCGTCAGCCCCTCAGCACGTGCTTGCATTTCACTCAAGTCAACGGACAAGCCAAAGTGCTCTGCTGAACTGGGTCTACACATAGTAAAGGGGCAGTCTGCTTTCTCCAGGCCCAGTAACTCCTGTGTGACTGCTAAAGAATGCTCAGGCAGATGGATGGGAAATTTCAGAGCAGCCACCACATAGTTTAGAGTGGACTATATTTGTATATCAACAGCTTTTATCCCAGAGACAGCAGCAAGCACGTCTGCAAGTAATCCCAGAAAACCATCCCAGGCCAGAGCATTTGCTCTACGTGCAAAGGGCCTTCATGTAACACAAGAAAGGGTGCCCAGACTGCCTTCAAGCAGAGAGCCCATGAGCACGGGAACAGATCTAACTGCCTGCGTTTCTACACTCAACACTAACACTGCCTTCGGACAGCGCTTGTTGAATAAATGTCTTTTCCTTTGCTGTCAACTCCAGCTGCCCAGCTGAAAGGAAGTGAAAAAATGTACAATAAAGGGCTCAGTCCTGCAGCCATTTAAGGTGATAGCAAAACTCTCCCTTGATTTAAATGGCAGCTGGATGAGGGCCAAAGTTAGGAGAACTTTAAAAAACAAGGCAAAGCTTCTTCTGAAGGAGTGGAATTGGATGCCGAGAACACAGACCAAGCAATGAGATGAAAATGAGACAAGCCACAGATTAACACAGAAGGAAGAGCTCAGAGCTCCTGGAAACAGGCATAAAAAGACAAGCAAAGGTACTCGACATTCTGCATCCAGACTCCCTCCCCCTGATCCCCAAAGTGGACATTACAGATCCACAAAAGGCCGAGCCTTCCAAGCTGCAAACTTGCAGAGTTAACTTTCCACAGAGTTCAGTAGCGACAATATTTAATCCACCTGAGTCGTGCAGTGCAGTTCCTGGAACAAGGAGCCTGGTTTGGGGCTATTCCTACAGTCCTCAGCTAGCAGGTTTTGTCCCCCTTCTAGCATGGGGAGGGGATTGAGAGTACCTACATCTTCATTCCAGTCCTCTGTTCCCCATTCCTCCGTCGCTGTCCGCCATGCACCTACAAGGAAAGTGAGAGTTTGGGAAGTTTGCTGTGTGTCGCAGCCCCATTTCTTACAAAAGCCAGGAAAGTGTTGGGAGCATAGCAGGCAGCTGGATGGGTTCTTACTCACCAACCAGGCACAGGCGAGAGGCTAAGAAAAGCTGCGCACAGACACACCCCAACACCAAAGCAGAAACTCAGGGTATTGGGTTCAGCCAGGGGGGCTCCTGGGTTCTTCCCCAGACCCTTTGCTCAGAACCATCCGTTTTCCTGCTTCCCCCTCTCCATGCAGTAGCTGCACCCACAACCAGCTACCTCCAGCCCAGCAGAGACCGAGAGCACCACCTCCAGAGTGCCCACTGCCCGAGATGGCACCAAAGTCCTGCTCTCCTGTGGGACATCACCACGCAGCTAGCCTGACTAGCAATCATATAGGTTTTCTTAAAGGGATACTGTCAGATCAAAGTTCAGTCCCAAGTTTCAGTATTGTAAACAAGCTTTTATAAGACCCAAGAACTGAAATGTTTACCTGGGTTTATTTTCATTTCAATGAGAATATTTTCCTGCAGCATCTAAAACTCAACACGGGGGCACTTTGCCTAGTGCAGGAAACGCTGAAAGCGAAATCTACTAAGAATCTGTGACTCATGAATTTTCCTTTCCCAATTTCAGACAAACGCAAAAATGAACAGATAAAATACTGCAGTGAAAAGATCTTCCTGTCAGTTTCAATACTCCAAGGTTTAATTTGTAAAGATAGAGAAATTTACTTTTTGAATTTTTTTTTTTTTAAATTGACTGCATCCTCTACAAGCCAGCTCTAAGTCCCTCGTCTACCCCCCCGCCATATACCTCAGGGTCCACTAGAAACTTAATTTTAGGTCCTGGGGTGGGAGGAGAGGGAGAGCATTTCACATCAGAAAGTCAGGGCACAAAAGCAGCCTGTCACTTTTCTGAAGGTCATTTTCACCCATACAAACCAGAACAACAACAACAACAAAAAAAGCCACACAGCCAACAGGGTTAATTGTATAGACATTTACAAGAATAGGACAAGTTCTGCCCATGACAACACCTTCCTCAGCTGACAAGCTTTTTAGAACTTGTAAAAGTGGAACATTTTGGTCTCCAGTTCTCAGGGGGTCATCAGAACCCTCTCAGATGTGGAGGGAGTGGGAGGGGAATTTCCATGGTCTATCATTGTCAGGCCAAGATTTGAAAAGTCTCCCAGTTCCAGAGATGCAGCTGCTTGAGAGCATCAAGGAAGCAAATTACTAGCTGAGCCTACTGTTTATTTTGCCTGGAAAACTGAGCCTATTCAAACCTCTAAATATTTTATTCTATTTAGGATCAAAATATTAATACAGTTTAATCCCTTGGGTCATTCCTTGCAGCCTCCGGGCACCCCACACTTGTAGAACCCCGCTTTGCTCCCCAGATGGTATAACAGAGGCAGGGGAAAAGTACATGCTATCCTTTTGGGTGGTAGGGAAGAGTTAAAGCCAGCTTTCCCCATCTCTCGTCTGCTTCTTTGCTCCCTCAGCAGCAGTGTGAAGGCTTCTTTCCAGACCTTCGGGGACTAGAGCCCGTCTCCCTATCCAGGTAGAGGCTAGGTACCTCAATCCAATTGCGACTGGCAGAGTCTGTGCTGAGGGACATTGTCCTCAGCACCATTTTAATTTCCCCCTCTCAGATCAGTTTTGGGAATAAGAGGAAGTGCAGAGGGGCAGGGAAGGCTGAGCTAAACTCTTCAGGTCCCAGACCTACACTCCAAAATTCCTCCCTACCAGGCTGCTTCACAGGTGTCACACACCAGTCCAGCCCTGTCCGAGATTTCTTGTGCATGAAGAGGGAAGGAGAAGTGTATGCAAAGAATGGCTTTCTAGCAAGATACTCTCCGGAAAGGAAATGGATGGTTTCCTACCCGCACACTGTATATCTACCTTGCTGAATATAAACCAAACATCCCATTAAGCTCCTGGCCAAGTGAGATCATCTCCAGTGAATCCAGCGCCCTGACACTCAAGACGATGTCCCATTCAGAAAGACAAGAGATTACCAGTCCTGCCGTCTGCCGCCTGGTGAGGGAGTCTCTTCCAGGGCAGGTGCTCCTCCCTCCTAGAGAAGGAGCTGGCAGGGAGGAATATTATCCATTTTCAAGGCAGCAGCGGTACAGTAATTGAGTCAGCTGGTACCAGACAGTGGTTCAGGTGACTTCCCAGCCACAGAACCTGCTCCCGTAGCAGCAGCTAGCCATTCCCTCTGGACAGCCTGGTGCCCTGTTGTACTTGCCATAAGCTTGAAGAGAGGGCCTCCTCGGTAGCCCCCTTTCTTTTCTTTTCTGACATCTCTCCGACATCAACATCAGAGTCTGCTGCTCCCGTAATGGACCAGGAACCCTGCAGGTGCCACAAGTCACTAGCTTGATCCTCAATGACCTAACTCAGAGAAGAGCGCCTGGGCTCGGGAAGCTCCATATCCTGGAATGTCAATCCAGACGCAGACACAAACAGGTGCGACTCTGAATGGCAGAACTCCAGCAGCTCATTTCACAGGAAAAGCGTGTGCACTACCCACTGCTGGAGGTCTCAGCTCCAAGCTGTAAACTGGCCACAAAGGAACAGGAAACTGCAGACGAAAGGGACGTGCAGGCTTAATCTCGGGGTAAAACTGGGAGGAGAAGCAGGTAATGGAAAACCTGCCCCCGAACCCTCACAGGATCCTTATCCAGAAAAACAGGCATTGACTTTCCCCATCTGTTCTTCATGTTCTGTGGTAGAGCGGTGGATTCTCCATCCTCTGAAGTCTTCAGATTGAGACTGGCTGCCTTTCTGGAAGACCTGCTTTAGTCACGCAAGCTACTGAGCTCAACACAGGGATGACTGTGAAATTCTCTGGCCTGTGTGATACAGGAGCTCAGACCTGATGATCTAACGGCCCCTGAGTAATGGTAAAAGATCCTAAAGGCAGGAAGTAAAGTGACAAGGCTGTAAATATCTGAGGTGTCAAGTATGCAGGGAATGTCAGAAATCCAGGAACCTCGGGCACATCTGCACACAGGAAGGAGGAGGGAAGCTGCACAGTGGTGCATGCCAAAGCAGCGACTAATTGATGCAATGCTTACCAAGAAGCAGTTGTAAGTGGGAGTGATGTGTGGAGATAGCCTAGCAGGTCTAATTACACCTGCAGCAGCATTGTGAACCCTCTGCAGAAACTTGTTCTGGAGGCCAGGGAGCAGAGCGCTGCTATCACCGAGCCTGGGACTCAGGTGCGGGCAGCACTAGGAGCTAGCCAAGTCCACATTTTTTGGAGCCTGAGCTGCCTAGCACTTCCTTGTCCTGGGGTGGATGGTGTCAGGGCTGTAGACCTGGTGGTGCTGAGGGGCAGACAAGCAGTGGCTGAACCTGGAATTTACATCACCCATGCGCCTTTAGACATAACTGCTAAGGTGTCAGCATTAGTAAAAGCACAGTCAGAACAAACATCAAATATTCATAAGAATGACATATCCACAGATATTTCAGTTTTTAAAATAAGCTATAAAGTAAAGGTATCCGGGGCAGTTAGTGCGCCTGGATGTATCATACCAGGAGCAGTGTCAAATTTTCGGGGATAATTTGAGCCCTCACCCCCAATGAAATCAAGTCCTGAAACAAAAAAGAAAAGAAAAAGAAAAACAACCAGTGAAATTTTGGCTTGAGAACAAGTTTCATTGCCCCCACGTACACCAGTCACATTGTACCTGTGGATATTGCTAAAATTAAAGAGAGATGCTTGAGGCTGCTAAAATGGAAACACAAAATGATCATGCATGGCATGTTTGTACAGAACTTATTATGAAGTTACACTATGGACACATTACAGCCCAGAAGCAAACCTGGATCCTTCTACGTGGAGTGAAGTAATGCTCTCCCCACACCCGGTAAGTACAGATTGACCCTGCCTGAGAACACTGGTTTGAGTGTACACACAATGAAAATCTACTTGGAAAAGAAAGCTATGAACTTGCAGTAAGTAGAAGTGGTGGGTTTCTATCCATTCTTTTATCTTATGCAATGTAAACGTAGACATTCTCTTGCCCCAGAGGTATGAATTCTTATCCAGCCCTCTGACAGCCCGGATTAAATGGCTACACTGTCTCAGACACATAGGTAGGAGTTTCAACCTGCTGAAAAGCTGTGACCAAAAAAGTGATTTTTTGAAAAGGCTATTTCAAAAGAGGAACAAAATTAGAACTGCCCACTGGGAAGGTGCAATAATCCATTCTAATGGACGACAGCTTTGAAAGTGAGACAGAAATATGTAGTTGCTAGATTATCGTAACTACAGAATAGTTACAATATTAACCACTTTCTTACACAGACAGAACGTACTCAGTGGAATTAACAAGTAACAGGACTTCAGTTGGTACTTTGGAAGAAGGAGAATAAAACTGAACTGTCATGGCTGAGGCAGGCAAATCATCTGTTTTAAAAGTCTGATGCATGGTGACAGGAGCTTAGGCTCACTTGAGTAACTCAGAGGAGAGAGCTGAGAAGCACAGAAGTTCTGACCCCACTGTGGTACAAGATACTGCTCCAGAAGAAAACCTCCCCTCTGAACGCACAGCTGTCTCAAGACTAGCTTTAATTAGAGAGTGTCCCATGAGACTGTCCAGTTACTGCAGTGCAAAAATTGCATCTACTCAAATCTCACAACTCACCCCCAATGTTTATATGAAAAACACAACACCCCATTTTCACAATGCAAGAAAACAGCAAGAGAAGAATGCTTGGACAGCTCAGTGAGGAGCAGATCTCCAGGGCTAAAAGGGAGACCCTGGATATCAATTCCCCAGAAGCCAGCTTTCTGTATTAAGATCTCATCTTGCAAACAGTTTGGGGCAGGAAGCAGAGCACTCCTCACGTCGGAATACAGCGAAAGCAGACATCTGAACGCAGAAAGCATGTCCGAGGAGGATGCACTACGTGCTAGGAAAAGCTGCCACCGGTCAACCTTATCGTTGTTTATGCAACATCCTCTGTGCTGACAGGTGTGCCATGAGACAGCCCCTCTGCCAGAGAGCAGTCAGAGGCAAACATGCCAGTGCCCTTGGTCAGCACCTTCACCAGCTCATAGCAGGGCACGGCACGATGCATGTGCTTTCAGTGCACATACAAGATTGTGCAGCTGTCACACTTCCACTGAGAACCTCAAAGTGTCGGACAGTAAAACTTACCAGGAAAGCCAGTGAACACACACTGGACACTTGCAACAAGAACAGCATAGAGCATAAGGAAAGCAGGTCACCGAATTCCATTCCCTTGCTATTTTAACCATGTGACTGAAGGGGACTTGCAAGAAACCAAGTTTTGACCTAGTCAGCAGGTAGTAATAGGACGGAAGCATGGCGGTCACTTACTTGTGCCATCGTCGGGCTCAAAGCTGCCAGTACTGTTCCACGTGTTGTTGCTATTCCCATAGTTCTCCTCCGTGCTGGCTGGCTCTGCATAATCAGCTGGGTTGAAAGTTCTGGAACACAGATTGGGGCAGCAAGTTTAGATTTCCTTGTAACTGCTGGGAATGAAAATCGATCACATTTAAACCAGGACATAGCTGAACAATTCCTAGCAGACCCTGTCTACTTTGTAAGACAAACCTACTGCTGTCTTAGCCATTCCCAATGCACTCAGTATGATACAGCTGCTGCAATGGGACAGATACACAAACCAGCAAGGAATGACAGAACCCACCAGACTTCTGTTGTCCCCTGCCCACCCCCGTGCAGAGACAAACTCACAAATGATCTTGCTTTACTTGTTTTGTATCCAATAAAAACTTACCCCATGCCCTGGGCAGAAAATCTTCCCGCACGCCTTCCAGAGCCACCTGTAAGAGACACACACACATCACTGTAGTCCTGCCCTCAAACAGCAAGACTCACAGCTTTGCTAACTGTTTAACACTATGTGGCATTACAGACACCCAGTATATGACAATGTCCAGCATTGATAAGATTTCAGACTGCTCCTTTACATGCATGTGAATTACATGTTAGCGGTGTAATTAGGGATAAATGGTTCCAACTACAGATTAGCTCCCCATCGGTCACAAGTATGAGAGGCCAGACTCCGAATCTATAAGACACGGCCTCATCAGCAATTACCAAACAGCTCAGGTTACTTCATGGAAAGATTTATTTCTAGACTCTCAGCAACGAGGATGACCGAGTGCTGCTCACAGAGAGGCAACAAAGCTGCCCAGAGGTAGCAGCACTTAGATTTTGCTGCTAACAAATGCTTTCCCTGAACTCATACAATAGCCACCTTTGTCTTCGTTCTCCCCCCCACCGCCCCGTAAAATGGGGTAATATTTAACTAAGCCTCAGGGGTAAGGTATGAGAACTAGTTAATGGCTCTGCTGTGCTTACCAGGTGCAAAGCAAGATGTAGGTGCTAAGCATTAACACTAGAGATGAAAAATATTTACTGCCCGTGACCCCTATTCAGCCTCTCAAGACCTCTCTACAGAACAGCTTTTTGAAGCCAATGGGAAATAGCTACATCGGACCCACCACCATCAACACACAACCCCCCTGTGTGTACCTCTGCCTCGTCCACGGCCCCGTCTCCCTCTCTCTGTGCCTCTTCCAGAAGATCCTCCACTCTTACCGCCATCCAGTCCATTCTCCTGGCCCCGAACTGAAAGACACAGAGGAGGACACCAGGATAACTTCCACCATCATTTTGGACTCAGCGAAGGAGACCCTAGAGCAGGTGGGGGTGGCGTGGGAAACGGACACAGAGCTATAGATGCTATGGCACCATGTTTTGCTCCTGTTAGTGCCGTTTGGCAGCTCTGGCGTGAATCCATCACCCAGGGTCTCAGATGCCAAAGGGTCAGGGAATCAGCTGCTGGCTGCAGACACCAGATAGGACTCCGCACACATACAAGAGGATGATTTTTGTAGTCGTTTTTCTACACTCATAAGCTTTAATACGAACATCAGCACAACGCTTTAATTGCCTGCCATGTACCATGATAGTTATAGCTGTTATTAAAGGGCAGGCTCATACACTCTCTTCCACGGCTGGTGCCTCGGCCTCGTCTCGGTGGCCCGCCGCGTCGCCGGCTGTAATCCCGATCCCTTTCCCGGGTCTCTTTGCTTTCTTCGCTGGGTTCTGTCTGCCCGCTGTCCTTCTGCCCCGAGACTCCTTTCTTCTTCCCAACCATTTCCCAGGAATGCTGAAGTTTAGCAGAGGGAGAAAGAAGCTCATCATTTGATCAACACTGGATGCAGGCTACATGCATAATTTAACATCCTGGGGAGAATATAATGAGGGAAGACAGACAACTGTTCCAATAAAACAAGATAGGCACTTATCCAAAGCTTCACATCACAGACACTGCCCACTTCCTCTCCACTGTCTGAGCTGACAGGCTCCTGGCAGCTTTCGCTCAGAACGTCACCCACCCAGGAATGCTTGTTCCCCAGTTTGCGTTCTTTCATTTTAAGTGATGTTCGACTGAGCCCTGAAGGGGTTCCGTTTGCCCTCAGAACAGACACAGTATGGACAAGACAGGCTTCTCTCCTGCTGACCTGCAGGCAGCTATACAGGGCCGAGGGGTGCCGGTTTGTTTTAGCCCATCGCAGAGGCCAATCAATTATTTGAACTGTGCTAGCTCTTACAACGCAAATAACCCTGTCCCAGGAACTGAAGAACCATTATTTCTTTTAAGTCACTCCACACATGGGCCAATTTGACTTTTCTCTGCTGACACCCCTCTCTGCCACAGAAACTTTTGAAAGTTCCAGTGATCACAGACCTACGGATCTCGGCACAGATCTGCACTAGGTCACTCATCCCAGAGAAGACCCAATTCAAGGATTGCTAGAAAACATGACATTATTTCCATCATTTGGAAAGTAACATTGTGGGCTGTAACGGTGTTTTTTGGCAAGACAATCCAAAAAGGTGCCACTTGCTTGGGCTCCACTATCTGTCCACATAACATGTTAACTCTGGAAATTAAAAACACATCCCAGGGTACCTGCTGTTCTCAGCACACAGGCATTTCTACACACCTGTCGGGTTCCAGGGAGGAGAGTATTGTGAGAGGCACCAAAAAAACCCCACACAGGAAAGCTCAAGTCATTCTGAGTTTAATTAACCACCACCCATCACCACCTCACCCCAATCACCCAAGGCAGGTCTATTTCATGCCAGTATGAAATGGTTTCACATTCATATTGAACCAATGCCGCACGCCGTTAGCGCAATTAACACTGAGTCACAAGTCACTGACAAACACCTGAAAACATGACTGGCTGACTAATGAACGGCTGGCCTTGAAGAGGCAAAAAAGCTTTCAGGCACACTGTCCTCAAACCAGAGGAGTCTCTCTTCACAGGCAACTGACTGCGAAGGAAGTCAGGAGAATATTTACAGCACAATTATAAAAAAAAACAAACAATCAAACTCAGAACGAATACCTTCTCTGTTCATCTATCCTCTGAAGTGTGACATGGTGCAATACCAGTCCGTTAGAGCACGTGAGCCAGCACTCATCAGTGGCAGGGCATCTTTGAGATGCTCATTATCGATGGCGCATCATCCTAACAAACATCTTTTCATGGAATTCTTCAGCAGAAGTTGAACTCGGACCAGGAGCCGCTCAAAAAGCCTTCACCCATGACAGTGCAAATGAAGACACTGCTCAGATCGCTTCAGGTGGCAACCTGCAAGCTTCCTATGGCACTGAGTGGCTGGCGCTGAGAAGGTTTTACCCTGCCAATGCTGGTCCTGTTTTTGCAAAGCTACTGCAGTGACTGTCTGGCATCTTGCACTGCTGACTGCCTCGGCTGCCCATGTCAAGGAAATAGGGCAAACTTTCAGATTTTATATAACCCACAACATTATTTTCATGAGCAATTTGTTCATTTAAGAAATTAAACTGCTAAGATTTTAATGGCATGTCAGTGTTATTGGAAGAAGCCTAGAAGTGATTCTGGTGAAGCACAAAATCAGCGCTGAGACCTTCCTAGGTTAGATGTACTCCTGTTATTTTTAAAGGGAGTTTACAGCTAACCGACGGCCAGTTTTTGCATGTTTCTGGGCAGAAAGGACTGGTCCTTAAACCCACATGGCTCCATGAAGGCATGGAAGCATCCACCATGCGGACAGTACAGAACTCAAAATACGGCAAAGCATGTGGGAGTCCACAGATCGGAAGGAGGGATGTTACACAGAATACAGAGAGCAGGGACATACAGTTCAGTAATCAGAACATCCTTTTTAAGTTTTAACTAAAAGAAAGCCTGCTAAGGCACCACACACGAAAGTGACAGGGTCCCAAACCCGGCAGAGCTAGGACATTTGGTAAAGATCAGCCTTCCGAAACCAGCAGTACCCCACTGTCCCCAGGAAGGCAAGATCTGCCCTTCAGCTGCAGTATGGAAGGGCCTGACAGCTTTGACATTCTTCACCAATAGTTTCATCAGGTGTAACAGAATCAATGTTTGGGATGCTTTATCATAAAGGTGATAGACACTCCCTAGCCCGGGTGGGAAGCTTCTTTTGGGCAGATGCCTACTGAGAGGGTCACTCTGAGGGTTAAGTAAGTATGAGGAACCTGGGCACTCACATGAACCCTGGAGCTCAAGTCTAACTAGCAGGACAGCACTGGACCTTAGCCTGCCACAGCAGGGACAGCCTGTGCAATGGCAAACGCATCAGCGGAGAGACACAGAACTGCACCAAGATCGGGGTGAAAGATATTGAAGTTCAGGAGACACAGAAAGAAACAGAGGTTTATTAGGTTACTCACTTGCTGTCTTTGAGGCTGTCAGATGACTAAACCCTTGATCTGTCCCCCAATGCACACACAGGAAAGGCCATTAAACAAGCTAGGGCATGGCCCCCCATTACAGAGAAACTGCACTCTGATGCGCACCGTCAGACAGCCCTTTACAAGCTAACCCACCCGTGTGCTCTTCAGGCGCACGTAGCTGTATTACCTGGAGATCATTAGCTCCAGCCAGGCTTCATACAACCATCCTTTTGCTAATCAAAGGTGAAAGAGCCTGTCCTACCGTGTCTGGATTCCCCTCCAGCAGCACGTTGATGGCTCTGTTGACATCCCCGTTACAGTCATGCAGAGCAATCACACACTCGTCTTGGTTCTTGCCTGTGATATCAATCAGCTGTGGGGAGGAAGAGGACAAAATCAGCTCATTCCAAACCCAGAGAGGACTGACACCTCCTTAGAGCTAGAAAATGCCTTGGGTTCGAGAGGAGAGAAAACCTGTAATTGCAGAAGAGAAGCGCTACCAAGAAGAGTCTGGGCGTGGATGTTTCTTTTCTGTTCCTTAGTTTAACCGTGTGTCCAGGGCCAGAGAAGCAGGAGTGAGGTGCCTCCATGTCTCAGAAGTCACCTCTCTCCATTCAACGTGGAGGCTGGGCCTTGCAAATCTCAAAGCAACTCCAGGTGTTGGTCAGAGGCTCTCACAACAAAAGGGGGATAGTGCTGCAGAGAGAACTGGAGGCTGATCCACCTTGCCACGCAAAAGTATCTGAATTAACTGCCCCTTTCACCTGCTTGCCCTCAGCCCTCCATCACTCGCCAGACAACCCAGGCCTGTTCTGGCTTATTTCAGAGTGGCCATTGTTGTTCTCAGCCTTGGGTTCAACAAAGCTGGCACTTCAGCTCCCGGAAACAGAGCTGCCAACGTCCAGTGTAGCTAAAGACACTGCTGAACCCTAGGTTCTCTCCACACTCACTTGTTTCACCTTCTCCTCAAAATCAGCGTCGTTGTGGTCCGAAATCATCTGTGCAAGTCGAATCTGTTCTGCAGTGGCCTAAAGAGATTGCAGATGATCAGGGAGGAGGTTAGAGCAGTGCATTTCAAACTAACTCTCTTCTAAGCACTTACAGCTTCCTTGAGAACACTAGTAAGGAGTGGGGGGAAGAGGAGCACACAGGTGGGAGCTCTCAAAGTGGACATAAAGATGAAAGAGAGGCAGGTGGGGAGGTCTGAGGGAGAACAAAATGCCACTGAACCCATGTGAGCCAAAAATCTCACAATAAACTGGCTTCCCAGGACAGATCCCTCAGTACAGGCAGAAACAAGAACCTCAAAGCAAACTCTGCAAGTGGCACATCAGCCAGCCGGGTTCACATGGGGGCAGGGAGCTGTCAGGAAAAGGCCGAGAGACTCTCACTTGGACACACTGAAGCAGTGACTGCACTGTCAGTGAGCCGCTGGTTAGCCTGTCCACCTGCCTCTAACAGCAACGCGCTTCAGCACAGAGGATGTTTTCTAGGAGGTATGTTAGGCTAACGGTTCTCAGCCAGCATCCACATCCTTCTGGGAGTCCGTGAGCTGGTTTTAGGGGGCCATAGGGACCTGTGGCTGAAGCACAGGGCTGAAACTAGGAGCAGAACTGCAGGGAGCCCCGAACCACGGCACTCCAGCAGGGCTGAAGCCAGGAGCGGAAGCGTGGGGCTGAAGCCCCAAGTGCCAGCACTCCACCCAGGTTTAAAGTCCTGAGCCCGTCTGCCCGCAGGGCAGAAGCCCTCAGGGATCCCCCAGAGCCGAACCCCCCACCTTTCCCAAACGTAGCCCTGAGTCCTTCCACCCCCAGCCGAAGCCCACCCACACCCTCAACACACATATCCAGTGACTGAAGTCAGGAGACCTGAGTGCCCCCCACCCTCCCAATCCCTGTTGGGCCCTGGAGTTTTTATAGTATGTTGGGGGGGGAGGGGCTTGAAAGAAAAGGTTGAGAACCCCTGTGTTAGGCCAAGCCCAGTTATTAGTCAACTGCTTGGAGCAGCTTAAGGTGCCAGGTCTCCACCTCCAAGCCAGCTGGTTTCCATGGACACGCCCTTACCTGTGGCCGCTGCTTGTGCTGTGTCTGGCTCTGTGTCTGTGTCTGCTCCCAGGTCCCCCGGGCTCGGTTAGTGCCCACCGATGTCATCATTTACAGTATATACAAATAACAGTATTTACAAGGTAGAACTCTGTGGAGGGGATGGGGGGAAGAGAGGAGAGAACAGACTATTAGAAACTGAAAACCAAAGGCAACACCGAGACTCTGGGTACTGAGTGGGTGGGACACCAAAGTAAAGTTTATACCCTCAAAACCACTAGACACCAACTCCATTTCCAGAGATGTCAAACTAAAAGGCCACCCACCTTTTCCTATTTACTGAAGCCCTAACATGTAATATGCAATATCTGAAAGGTACAATACTGCACCCGTGCTGTGATACCCCGGGCTGTTCCCGCATAGAGAAACGCCTCCCATCCCCTCCTGGCCAAATCAGAGTGACAGTCTTAGGAGCAGAAATACTTGTCTCCCTAGTAGGAGACAGCCTTTAACATTCCACTGCTCAAGTGCAAAAAGCTGAGGAATATAAATTAGCATTCGTCAAGACCAATCCTTCCATCTGTATGGCTTAGAGGCATCTCAATGCTACCCTGATGGACACTTTATAAGTGCACAAAACAAACAGCTCAAGCCTCAAGACCATCCTCTGCCCCTCCCAGTTAACCACTCTTCTCATCCCAGAGAAAGGTGGGGAAGTGATTCTCCAAGTCAAGATATTTCCAACATTAAACAGGTTTGTGGGCTTGGTTTGTTTGTTTGAAACAGACAGAGCTCTCATCGTCAAACACAAACCCAGCTCATTTGGCCTGTGACCCTGTTCTTGGAATATTAATTTTTCATTTATAATCCAACAGGCTCCGGAAAGAAAAAGACTATAAATATCATCTGAGGGATTCAAAACCCTTCAAAAATTCTACGCAGGATTCAATCACTTCGCCCATGAGCGACGTAGGGCACAGCAACTAGTGAGAGACTCTCAGCAATGCTCTATGATAATTTCAGGACTTCCTGTCCAGATGTAGTTCAGCACAGGGAATATATCACAGCCAAATTAAACTGGAAATTCCTACACCCCCAATGCAAGGAAAGTCCAGCAGTGACAGGAACACTTTGTATAATCTCACAATACCTAAACAGCTCCAAAGAATAAGGAATGCCAGGTACATTCGAAAGCATCAAGCAGGATTTCAGTTAGTTTATGAGCCTCTGAACTAAGTAACTTTGAACCTAATACTTTACCGCTGGGCTAGTAAGGCTATCAACTCTGCCTCTGGAGCAGCAGGCCCTTCACTGGCAGCATGTGGGACTTCCCTAATCTAAAAAGGAACAAATAATGTTTGCAGACAGAGATTTGGATAAGAAACCTCAGCAGGAGAAACAAGTGATCAGTATCTTATCTGAAACTTTATTCATTGAGATCAGCTGTGTGCCCTGGAGTGGGAACCAATGTATTGTAGGAGGGTGGGGAAGTGAAAAGTCTCTCAGGCTAAGGAATGGGAAATCTCCATCTTCAAAGACAAGGAGTAGACAGTACAAATGGATCTTTCCTTTGGAGCCCAAAGCAGAAGCCCCTACAGTTAGTTTTGCACTGTGTGTGTAAACCTGCAATACTATATTGCTGCTGAGTGAGAGATGGCCGGAACCAGCTTCTGTTGTTCACTTGAATCCACGCTTCTAAGGCAATCTTTCCCACAAATCTTACTGCCAAATAACATTTGACACACAAATCACCTGAGCACTCCTGAGTTCCAGCTCAGACTGATACCTGCGACAAATCACAACCTCTGCCTCGCTTTTCCGGTCTGTAACATGGGGATAACAATCACCTGCCTTTGTTGTTATTATTTGCATTACCATAGCACTTCGGAGTCCTAATCATGGACCGGGACCAACTATGCTGCACGGTATACAAAAACAGAACAAGGAGATAATCTCTGCCCAAGAAGCTTAAAATCCAAGTGTAAGAAGAGATAGATACACACAGAGGGGGAGCCCCAGGAAACAATGAGACAATATTGGTTAGCTTGGGAGGCTGTTGTCTCAGTGCACCAGGAGCATAACCATTGTCAGGTGTTTTGTAGGCACCACTGCAAAGGAGATTATGAAGGGATGGGGTGGAAGATAGATAATGAGGTAGGTTGGTGGAGGTTTGGGGGCACCTACCTTACAAGGGTAGCTGTGAAGATTTGTGTTTGTGATGTGCTGCAGAAATGCTGAGTATTATAGACATTTCTTGTTGTAGTAAATGTACTACATGTGCATGATCAGGCTGTTTGTGTGCGTGCAGGGCACAATTAACTTTCAGGTTTTGTGAATAACATTTAGACTCACCAAGTTCCAACTTCCTCTCCAATACCTGAAATACCTTCAGACAATACAGACAGATGGCTTCTCCTGAATTTTTACTGCTGTAACTAACAAATAAGCCTGATCATTTGCCAGCATGGCTCTAACTGTATCACTGCCTATGACAAAGCATACTAATCTGTGTTACGGGGCTCATCACTCAATCAGAACATTTGGGGGTAGAGTCAATGAAGAAAACTTTTTTATTCCCCTCTTTAAAGCACTGCGGAAACTTTAATAGAAGTCAGAAAATGAAAAGCTCTCTCAGGCTATTTGGCAAACTCTCCCCAGCCCGCCATACCCAATTCTTCCCCTACCATTACTCTTATTCCTCACTGGTACACCTACTCCAGTGCTAAGTATTTCACAAACAAACAAGTTACCATATTAAACTAAATTTGGCATCAGAATTACAGGCCCAGAGGGAAGTAACACTGCATGTTTCATACTGCAGCAACTTAATCTGCAATTTCAGTGGGATCTGGTTCTATTACTTTCTTGTCCTAAACCCTTCTGCAGTTCCTAGGCACTGTTTTAACAGCTGCCATGTTCCAATCCTGGCACAGCAGCATTTCAATGATGAATTAAATAATCACTATGTATAAAGCTCAGCAAGCAACTACTGACATAAGAATCTGTTCTGATCCCAACCAAATGAGCTCTGTGCAGTGCCCCCACAGACTTCAGTGTGGCTCTGTGTAGGCCCAGGGTTCCACCATCCAAGAATTCACTTCAGAATCACACTCTAGTTTGTGCAGCACTTTGGAATCCTTAGGGATTAAGCACTATTAAAAACGCAAAATATTAGTCTAGTAGTCTGACATCTGAAAGGCTACCACACAGAAACAGTGACAGTCTGATCTAACTGAAGTTTCTAACTGGTATTTTGGTCACTCATTTCACCTGTATATTGTAAAGCAACTTATACTTCCAGGCAGATGCTATATAAATAAAGTAGTGAAATAAACCAGAGAAATGAAAAACATTACCAAGTCAGTATCAGACGGGTAGCCGTGTTAGTCTGGATCTGTAAAAGCAACTAAGAGTCCTGTAGCACCTTATAGATTAACACGTATTAGAGCATAACCTTTCATTGATGAATACCCACTTTGTTGTATGCAATGACGAAGTAGGTATTCACCCACGAAAACTTATGCTCTAATACAGCTATTAGTCTATAAGGTGCCACAGAATCAGAGGGGTAGCCGTGTTAGTCTGGAATTGCAGAAGTGACAAAGAGTCCTGTGGCACCTTAAAGACTAACTAAAATATTTTTTAGAGCATAAGCTTTCGTGGGCTAATACCCACTTCGTCGGATGCATGCCACAGGTGCCACAGGACTCTCTGTCACATTATCTAATCAATTTGACTTCTGAATCGTATGTCAAAAAAGGAAATGCTTTATTTATATAGCATCAGACAAAGGCACGGTGCTCCACAACCATGTTATGATACGACTACTACACCTCAAGGAGCTTGCAATTTTATTTACTATCACTTTAATTTTATGTTTTTAGTAATTTACTCTGCATTTACTCTTCACTTTCTGTATTTAATTGCCACTGCTTTTCATTTCAGAAGTAGAAGAGATTCCAGTCTATGCGGGTAGGAGATATTTTGAGGTCTTCAGGAAAAAGGAAGACAGATTATTATTAATCTTATATTTCTCTGTGTGTTCCATCAAAAATTTGGGGTCAGTAGCGTTCTATAAAGCAGTGATTTTCAATCAAATGCACAATTGCAAAAAGAGTTCAGAGCACAAAACAGATTTAGGTGACCTGGGTTCTATTTCCAGCTCTGCCAGACTTCCTGGGTGACTTTAGGCAAGTTACAGCTTGACTCAGCCTCAGTTACCCTATCTGTTAGAAGGGAACAATGATATTTTCACACCTCTTCCACAAAGCTTAATTAACATTTGCAAAATGCTCTGAGGTCTCAGATGAAAGGACTCCAGAAGGGCAAAGTATTTAGAATAATTATTCTGCACCGCTGGGGAGCATGTGCATCAGAAGGAGCCTGGCACAGAGGGATATTCTGTAAGGGTTATGCCACATTTTGCAAAGCAGCAAGTACATTTCAGTTATGGATGAAATTATTCATGGGCACAGAGAATACACAGTTTTGCAAAGTGCTTTGAGATAAAGCTCTATTGAAATCTTAATGTAGTATCAGCGGCCATTATTTTACTGGGAAGCTCTGAATAGATCATTTCAAAGGCAACATAAATATACTGAAACATGCGATTCTGAACTGGTATGGATGCCAGTGAAATGATCCTTCAGAAGATATCGCTAACTATAAGTATTAAATATTATTAAAAGTTGTTGCAGGTTCCTGTGAACATACAGGTAATTAGAACTCTGCCTAAACTAAGATTATGTTGCATTGTGGGGAGCATGTTATATAATAAATGCATGAGATGCACGGCACTATAGAAGTGTATAAAACTGGATTATTTCCTTTAATTCACCCTGTTCCAGTCCAGAGATGTGTTAGCACCAGGTGCTATGATGCTGTGTATAGTTACGATTTGCATACACAGTCAGTAAAGCCTTTTAGAGCCCACCTAAGCAAAGGGTGCCACACATACGCATCTGCACAATTGCTACAAGCTGTCAGAAGTGCCTTTCTAAAACAACCTGGAGTGCTTTGGAAATAAACCCACCATTGTTAGATCTACCAGCAGGGCACTAGGACAGCCCCTGGGGTAAGGGAGCCACTGTGCAATGCCAGTATGAGAACCCTAGAAGGGAGTAGCAGGGAAGTTCCCGGTGGCCAGCATAGGCATCAGTCTGCTGGGGAGAGAAGGGCAGATCCAACAGCAGACAATGGGGATGAGCAGCGCACGGGACCAGAAAAGGTTTCACACCCTTAGGACCAACAGCAGCGAAGAGGTGGATCTCTTCAGGCACTGTTGTGCTCACCCCACTGCAGGACCTAGAGGCCAGCAGGGCTGGCTTTGAGAGGCTGCCCCCAGAGGGGACTGGGATCGGCCAGCGGGGATGCACGTCCAGCTGCCCGGCCATTGTGCGGGCGGGGAGCCACCCGCGCAGGGGGCAGGGGCCGTAGCCAGGAAGCTCCATCCAGCGGGTAGGTGCAGGCAGGCAGCGGCCGAGCTCCGAGGACGCGGGGCCAGGCCGGGCCTCCCCGGGCGGGCAGCTCCCTGGGAGCCGGCAGGACGGGGGGCGGGGGGTTGGGAGCCCGGCCGCGGCACCGCTTCCGCCCTCATGGCCGCTGCCGCCATTCCCCACCCCCCATCATCGCCGCCGGCCCCGGGCCCGGCCGCCCGCCCACGACCCCGTCCCCGGCCGCGCGCACTACGCGAGCCCCCGGCTTCGGCCGGGCCCACTAGGCCACGAACCCGACCATAAACAAAACCCGCCGCACGGCGTCCGGGCAGGGAGGGGGGCCCGGGGCCGCCTCCCCCTCGCCGGGGGGCCCCGCGGCAGCCGCTGCGGCCCTCCCCCGCCCGAGGGGGGGGGCGCTGGCGGGGCCGGGATTTA
>ML677492.1:1106132-1135730 GCA_007922305.1 Dermatemys mawii | reverse complement strand
GGGGCTGGGGTCTAACCGCTTTTCTTTTCGCTGCATTTCCCTAGGTGTTTGTGCTGCTGTTCATCTTTGTGAAGAGGCAGATCATGCGCTTCGCCATGAAGTCCCGCCGGGGGCCCCATGTGCCAGTTGGCCAACACGCCCCCAAGGTCGGTGTGTGGGGTTTGCCTCCTGTTGGCTGCGGGAGTTGGGGCGGGGAGAGGTTGCACGTTGAGGATCAATTTGCTTATTGAGATAAGGCTCTCTGTGTGTTATGTTTCCTGTTTTCATACGCTTCAGCCATATCCCAAGCTAAACAGGGCCAGATGGGGCCAGTTCTTAGGTGGGAGACCTTCAGGGAACAGCCAGGTGCTGCGGGAAATGGTCTTGGCCTTTCTTTTCCCTGTGATTTATTGCTGAACCCAGTGCTCCAGCTAGGAACTAAGAAATGCCCTGTTCCTGGAGGGTATCCTCTTTCTGATGAGTCTTAGAATCTTTAACGAGAGCACTGATTTTGGGATGTGCTTTATAAGAGTCAGGACATTTGCTGTGGTGTCCTGGCTAAAGGAAAGCTCTGATGGCCACATCTACATTCTGAGCACTCAGCAAGCTCAGCTCTGGCGCTGTGCCAGTGTAGGGCTCTTCCTGCAGCGGCGAAAGGGTTTTTTTGTCACGGTAGGACCTCTACCTTCCCGAGGATAGCTGGGTCAATAAAAGCGTTCTTCCTTCGAGTAGCTGTTCCTACACTTGGGGCTGGGTTGGTATAGCTGTGGCTCTGGGGTGTGAATTTTTCACACCCCTGAGCACCATAGCTATGTTGACCTAACTTTTAAGTGGACACCAGGCCTGATAGCTGTGCTCTGACTCTCTGAATTCTCCTTGACTGTGGGAATCTTCACTTCTGCATTAAATGGTTGCAGTGTGTTACTTTCTATTGTTAAACAATTGCTGTGTCTCAGGGCTGGGTGTGGTGATCCCTGTCGAATGGGATTCATAGGTGCTTTGGGAAGGAGGAGCTCTATAAATGTAAGATGCTATTGTTCTCTTCTGGACAGGACCTGAAAGAGGAAATTGACATTCGCCTCTCAAGAGTACAGGACATTAAGTATGAACCCCGACTGCTGGCTGAAGATGATGCCAGGCTCCTGCAGCTAGAGACACCAGGAAGCCAGTGTACTGTGTCTTCTAAATATACGCACCTTGACTTATTGATGAGTATATTGGGGGCAGGGGGAGGGTAATCCAGGGGCTCCCTGTTCAGCCTTCCAACCTCCACAGTACAAACATCATCCCCACTACTGCTCTCAGAATCTGGGAATTGTGTAGTTACGTTGCTAGCTTTTGAGCCTGTGAGGCTCTTCCCGTAGTATTAACTGTCCTGCTGCAGTGTTGTTTTGGGCACAGTCGTTCCCCGTGGGGCAGGAGCACTGTTGCTGAACTAGTCATGGTTACACCATGGTTACTAGTCATGGTTACACCAGAACCCGGCAGGATCCCTAACTGTTACTCTGACTTGGTTAAAATCCAGCGGATTGCAGCCCTGGCCTTGTCTTTACACAGAAGCAGCCGGTCCACACAGGGATTATGGGGTAGGGAGCTGCCGTTTCCCTCTGCCATAGCCACAGCTTGTGGTGTCTGGGCCGCCTCTGATCTGACACTCCAGACTTTACCTTTCTTGCCAAGCAGAGCAGAAACCTGCAGACAAAGGAAACTGATTCTCAGCTACCATTGGTGCTGCATAATCAGATTACTGTCATTCTGCGATTTGCACGGGGCTAGCCTCATTGCTCAGGGAAAGGCTCCAACAGGATAATCTCCTGTTCACGCACCCCCCCATTTGTGCCAACTTGCTGGTGGGTGTGTGTGTGGTTTCTCCAGACTAGTTGGTGTGTTGTCTTTTCCAGGTTGCTATAACTACTTGTACAGAATGAAGGCACTGGATGCAATCAGAGCTTCTGGTAAGAGAGAGCCTGTAGGTGGGGAGCTTGGCCAGTCAGGGGACATGCCTCTGGAGGCTAGGCCAATAGCCTGGGGGCTGCCACCATATCCCTAGGTGGGAGGGGGTTTCCAGCTAAGGAATTGGGATCCTCACTAGATGGGGTAGAGGAGAAGGTTGAGAACTTCTGGGCTTGAACATGAAAACTAGTACATAACCCAAATAAAGTGAAGCAGAAGCTAATTTGGTCTGGTTAGTCAGCATCCATGGTGAATAAAATACAGAACATAACAGACAGCAGAAGCCATGGGAAGGTATGTACACGGAATCTTTCCTGTCTACATTATCAACAGTGTCATGGGAAAAGACATTCCTCCGATACTACGCTGCCTGGCTTTTCGAAAGGATCCCACACAGTTGTGTGCCTCGCTGTCAGGCTGGGTGGGGTGCAGTTTGAGGCACGTGGACTTGCTTTTCTGAGAAAGTCCCCAAATTTGTAAAAGCTTCTGCAGACTTTGGTTGTAAAGTATCTTTCGTGTGCTCCCTTTTGATGCAGTGACTCGTTGAACCATCCAGGTGTCAGTCTCTCTGCCTGCAGCAAGAACCTGGTCTCTGCTGTATGGTGCCTCTGTCAGGAAGGCAGTGGTGCAGGAGGAGGAGGTTGCTGGATGGTTTGGGTCACTCGTGAGGATGCGCTCTCGTTCTGGCCCCTAGAGTGTGTGTCGCACTCTGACAGGCCTGTCACTGGCAGCATGTCCCTTTGTTTTTTCAGAGATCCCTTTTTATGTAGAAGGCCGACACCCCCAGTCCTTAATAGGGAAGAATTTCCATGCCTACCTGTTGGAGCTGAGAAATTCCAGCACTCCATTCAGAGGCATCCGCAAAACCTTGATTGACACCCTGCTGGACGGGTATGACACTGCACGCTATGGGACAGGGGTGAGTGTCAGCCCAGCTCTTCTCTTTGGTCTTTGCGAAGGGGGTGGATTCCCGCAGAGCCAGGTCTTTCCCTGTTCTGCCTGCTGCTGCGAGGAGGACCATGGACAATGTACACCCAGAGCCCAGAATGTCTGAGGCGCTCTTCTGTTTGTTCAGGTCTTTGGGAAGACGGAATATCTGAAGTACCAGGGTGCCCTGACTGAGCTCGCCAACATGTAAGTGTAACTGGTGATGGGGATGTTTAACATCAGGGCCTTGGTCTGCACAGCAATCCGTTGAAGGGGTTGTGGATGGTGAAATTAGCAGCGAAGGGTCCCATCTGTGTGCAGCTGGCTGTGTCGGTACAGGAACTGAGAAGGGGGAGGCCAAAACCAAACTAACAGTGTCCCCTTTCAGAAGGCCTCCAAAACAGCGCCAGGCCAGAGTTCCTAGTTCTTTCATTGTTGTCGGGGGCTGGCAGTCTGTCTCCATTTCCCTGAGGCATCCGGTCAGGGAAGGGGCCACTTGACCCAGTTCTTAAGGCCCTTACCTCCTGAGCTGTGACTCAGAACAACCAACCAAACTGACAGTCAGAAAAGCAGAGTGGCCTGGGGCCTGCAGCGTATAGCAGCCAGCATGGTTCTGAT
Organism: Dermatemys mawii; assembly: GCA_007922305.1. NCBI lineage: Eukaryota > Metazoa > Chordata > Testudines > Dermatemydidae > Dermatemys > Dermatemys mawii. Next base: position 1,132,253 of record ML677492.1, on the reverse strand, counting down.
CCCATCCGTTGTTCGGTTTCCTTCTGGTGTTTCCCTTCCCGCACCTAGGCCGTCCTTTCTACGGGTCACAATTGACCTGCCTTCCGAGAGTCTGCACCGTGTTGATTGGACCGACTGGCTTCTCGCAGCCTCCTCATTCACTCTCTGTTCCAGGTGGATTCAGTAACATCCCCTTTTCTCCACAGTATCAAAGCGCGAGGAGGCAGCAGCCAGAGGCAGCACCAGTCAGCAGCGAAGGACCTCACGCTCTCGCCTGATGTCTCCAACCCAGCCACCATCCAGGTCACCTACCTGCCTTCCAGCCAGAAGAGCAAACGTGCCAAACACTTCCTGGAGCTGAAGAGCTTCAAGGACAACTACAACACGCTGGAGAGCACCCTGTGAGCTGCGGCAGGGGCACTGCTCCTGGGACTGCCCCCGAGAGCCGCTTGCTGGGTGGGGCTTTGGGCAACAGTCCGTGTCCAGGTGGCAAGTCGCTGGGCTCATGGATCCCTCCCTGCTGCATGAAGTTGGATTTAAGTGACATCCTGGCTGGGGATACCTGGCCTCGGGGCAGGAGGCCCTTTCCAAAGCCGTGTGCTGACTGCAGAACCCGGCATGAGCCTTGTGTTTTGGGCTCTGAGGAGATTCCAGACTCGATCCCTGTGTAGTGGCTAGTGTCTCTGGAGGCCCTAGCCCTGTGAATAGACCATCTGAGTAGCTTTAGCATCTTTATAAAAGACACTGCTCCAGGTGAGTCTTCTGCCCCCCTCTGCACTGACTGCAATGGCTCCATTCGCGCCCCCAACCCTCCTTTGCTCCCAGCAATGGCTCAGGGGCTGAGGCTAGCAGTGGTTTCTAGCTCTCTGTTGGAGCTACGGGCTGGACTTTCCAAAGGGGGTTAGTTCCCTCCGCTGCAGCGTGGGCCTGTCGTTCCATCCTCCCTCTCCTTGTCAGCCTGTTGTGCTTGAATTGCCCTCTGGAGTGGGGGGCAGGGTTTTGCCATTGATATCTTGAGCCTGTTTAAACCCTAGCCAGCCGGTCAATGGCTCTGTGTTCTGCTCGCGGTGGGGAGGGTTCTGCTGCTCACTGACTCTTCCACACTCCCCAGCTGGGTGAAAACCTTCCCCATTCGTTCCCTCCCGCTCTCACCAGCGCCTCCTGCCATTCACCACGGACTCCTCCAGGGGAAGGGGCTGCCGCAAGCAGCAGGGCTCCCAGGCTGCAGGCAAGCTGGATACGTCTCCTTGCAAGCTGGGGGCGCTGGGTGCCAGTCACCTGGGCTTGGCATATGCCAGCTCTAGTCCAGAGGAGGTGCCCCTGGCAGCCAGGCCTGCTCACTCTCTCTTTTTAAATTGCTGTTTAATAAAAGGAACGTCGCCCGCAGGGGAGTGTGCCCCTTGCTCTTTGACCGCAGGCAACCTTCACTCTAACACCCACCTGCCCTAGGACAGCCTCAGCCTGGGTGGGGGAGGGTCTGATCCTGGGGAGAGGCAGCTGGTGCAGCTTCCTGTGCTCGCGGGGGCAGGGGGGCGGTCCCTTACTGTCACCACTGAGCAGCCTCCTGCATCACCTGGCCAAGAACAGCTGGGAGCTCCCAAGGCTCTGCTGCTGCCTGTTTCCTCTCCAGCTGCTCCTCCCCCCGCCAGGAACCTGGCTAAGGGTTCTGCACAGGGCCCCCTCCCCTCAGGAGCTGGCTCAGGTTGGGTGATCCTGGTTCCAGGCAGCTGGGATTCTCCCTTCTCCTCCTCCCTGGGAGAAGGGGCTGGGCAGCAGCGGAGGTGACTCACTGCTGTGCCTGGAGGGAGGGGGTGACAGCGGGGGTGAAAAGGCAGAAGCTTCTCAGCACCAATGTGGGGTGGTCGTTCCTGCACTGGCTCTCAGGGCAGGAGGATGGGGGCTGCCCCCTAGGAATAGCGGTTCAGTTTTTCAGATGGCGGGGGTAGGGGGGTACGTGTCTGAAGTCCCCAGGCCCTGCTCTCATGGGATGTGAGGATGCAGCGTTAACTGCTGGGAAAAGCACTTTGAGATCCTGGCATGAAAAGCAGCAATGCTGGCTGGCACATCTGCCCCAGAGGGCAGAGCGATCTCCACGAGAGGGGGGCGGGGGGATCATTACATGCCCTTGGCTCACCTCCTGTACCCCTGGGATTTCCCCAGCGTGCACTCCAGGCTCATGGGGCTGTACCCACTGTGCAGGGGGCTGTTCATGCCTGTTGGGTGCAGTCCCTGGGTTCTGTGCCAGCTGCCACCCGCCCTTCAGTCAGGCCAAATGGGGCTGGTTCTGGTGGGTTTGCTGACCCTGTGCGAGACAGGGATCGCGGTTTTCACAGGTCAGTGAGTGGGCGGAGCCTGGGCCTCACAGACATTTGGCTGCTGTTGTAGGCGCACAGCACAGGGGGCCCTGCTCCATGAGCAGCGTTTCCTTGGTGAGTGCATGGAGGGGGGGTCCCCGGCAAGGGGGCGCGTTTCCCTGCTTGGTTCGCAGGATCCGGCTAGTGCAGGTGAAGCTCCCGGCCAAAGGGCAGCAGGATTCGTCCCTTGCCTGCTGCAGCGGGAGGGGCAGTTCCAGGGCAGCAGGCCCAGGGGCTGCCCCAGTTCAGGGGCAATTGAAAAAGACAGACACAAACCCGTGGGTCTCATTAAACTGTCCTGGCCCTTGAATTGGGCAGGCGTCTCCTTCAGCTCTAGATGGGGGATACTGGGCAGCAGTCAGATCCCAGCCGTGGGGCGACTGAACTCTGCCCACTCCTCTGGGCAACGCGGATCACCCTGTCAGAGCCTCCCGCTTTGTCTCACGGTTCTAAAGCAGCTGCTGCTGCCATGGTGACCAGGGAGCCAAACGGTAACGGCAAGACAGCTGCCCCCAGAGCCCAGCACGCGCCCTGTGACAATGGCACCGGGCAGGGAAAAGCTGGGCAAGAGCAGCAATGCCCCCTCGCTCCAGCAGCTCCTGAGGGAAGAGGAGGTAGGGCATGGGATGGGGGGATGGGCAGGTTGGAGCTGGGGGGGGCAGGAGGATGTAGGGATGGGGGTTAGGGCCTGGGTGGGGCAGGAGGGTGTAGAGATGGGGGGTGGGCAGGGCAGGGAGCCAGGGCCCTGGGGGGCTGGCAGGGTGTAGAGATGGGAGGGTTGGGCATGGTACCAAGGCCCTGAGAGGCAGGGTGGATGGCAGGATGCCATCCCTGAGCACATAGACCAGAGTTTTGGGGGCTCTGCGGTTTGGGGGCTTCTGTTCATGGGCCTGGCTCTGTTGTCTGGCCCCCAAGGGCTCCCCGCAGCTGGAGGGGGTGAGAACACACAGGTCCTGACTGCTTGTGGCTTCAAACTGGCCCTTGTAAGACTCAGGGCACCAAGCCCAGCATCCCAGCGAAACCCAGCACGAGTCTTTACATCCTACCCCAAACCACTGTGAGGGAGGCTGTGCTCTGCTAGCCAACTGCTAGGTTGTGCCCCAGAGGTGGCTGCATGGCAGTGCTGGGACGACTCACTCTTCTATTTTATATAGCACGGTACAAAGGGGACACTTCAGAGTGCTAGGCGCTGTCATCCTTCCGCCACCCGAAATGGGAGGCACGTTGAAACATCCGTGCGAGAAGCCTCATGTTCCCTTGCCTCCCCGCTGCCTGTTCCTTGTGACTCAGGGGAGCAGTGCAGGCTGGGGAGGGGCTGGGCCCCGGGCTGATGGTGCTGTTCTGGTTGCAGTTGGTGAAGAAGGAGGCTGACTACCAGAAGCTGGTTAAAAGGTAAGTGGGTTGTGGAGGAAGGTTTCTGGTTCTTTGTTACTGTGATTGAAGCCCCTTCTCTGTGGGATAGTCACATCCAGCAGGGGGCTACTGACAAAGGGAACTGGGGGGGTAAGAGGAAAACGGGACACCACGTGGGGCCAGCCCAAGGACAGCTGTCTCCCCAAAGTGAGCCCCCACCACCACTCACCTGCAGGGGGGCAACCTGAGGCCCTCTACTTTCCCTGCCCCACATGCACAGGCCCCGCCTAGGCCCCGCACCTCCAGGACTGGTCTGGCCCAAGCTGCTCTCCCAAGCCCGCCCTCGGGCTCAAAACAGGTGTTGCTGCTCACGCTCCCCCACATTCCTCCACACCCCAGGGGTCACACCCGACTGTTTGGCAAAGCCGGGCATTTGGCAGGGACGGAACTGGGATTAGAAGCCAGGGCTCCCAGGGCTCCTACATCAGGGGACTAAGCAGCTGCTCAGTGCCCAGGAACTGAAAGCTCGGAAAGAAAAGTGAAAGTGTCGAGTGCGTTTGACTGGCAGCTCGAGGCCCCTGCAGGGGCGAGGGGAGGGGGTGGGGAGGTTCGGTTCTAAGTAATTTCCACTGACTCAGCGCAGCCAGGTTGTGACTCAGGCATAGGGTAAAATTCAGCCCGGGGGGAGGGAGAGGGGTTTGGTTCTGTCCCCCTTGGCCAATCGCTGCCAACACCCCTTGTTCTGCATTTCCACGCAATTCGCTCCCCTCTGCGCCAGGCCTCTTCTGAACAGCACTAGGGTGTGAGTTGCAAAGGCTGCCCTGTCTCAGTGCCCCCCTGCCACCCACAGCTGGGCCTGGGGCCGAGTCATCTGTCTTGAGAGGGAGAAGCGGGCAGAGCAGAGGCTGGTGAAGACCTGCCAGAACCTGTACGCCGGCATAGCGGAGGAGCTGTGCTTCGCTAACAAGGCGCTGCTGCTGGTAAGGCCAGGGAGAGCAGTGGGCGCTGACCCTGGAGGAGCAGGGCCCCCGGGCACCGTGGCTGCAAAGGCTGGGGCTGGTAGCAGAGGGTTCAGACTGGGCGCCTTTCGCACCCACTTTGTGCAGTGGGAATGGGGCAGGGGACGCCAGAGGAGATCACTCACCCTGGGCATCGCCGCACCAGCTCCATTCAGGTCCTGTTTGCAGCACAGGACTCTGGTCCCAGCAGGGCAGGAGCCGGCTCCTGGTGGGTGAGGGGCAGCAGGATCGGAGGAGTGTTTCTGGAGGGATGCGGCCTGACGGAGTCGCAGGGAAATGCCCCAGAGCCAGCAGCCTGAGAGAACTTGCTGTGCTCCTCCTGCTGCTTTTGCAGATCTGCCCACCCCACTGACCGGGCCCCAGCCACCACGCATGCCCTGGCACCAGGTGAGCGCCAGCAGCGTCGCAGGGCGAGGGGAGGGTCAGGCCTGGCGCCCTGCCACACCCAGCCTCCAGCTCTCCCCACAGGGTAGGGGGCATTGGACTAGCCCCCTTCCTGCTGCGGACGGAGGGGAGTGGGCATGTTTCTGCCCACCCCTGCAGCAGGCAATGGGACCAGGCACGAGGCCCGCTCTGGATGCCAGGGAAGGGCAGGGGGGTCCTGGCTTCTCACCCAGCTCTTGGCCTCCCTGCCAGGTCCGGCGCGCGGCCCTGCGCTACCTTCTACACTGCGAGCACCTACAGCACCAGCGCGAGCTGAATCACGGGGGCAAGTCCTTCTACGTGGAGAGGCTGTGAGCGCCCAGCTCTGGGGAGCAGCGACCTGGCCACACCGGCCCCCTCACTCCGCCAAGCTGTGACCCACAGCGGCCCAGATCTCCATGGGACCCAGGCTTTGCCCCTTATATCACTTCCCCATCCTGCCCCAGAACCGCCTTCCCGGCTGTTGTTAGTTCAGAGACAACGTCCAAACCTCCCAAGGATATTAAAGTGTTGAGCTAAGTGGAGCAGCCTGAGGCTCTGGAGAGGGGTGGTGTTTAGATCCCAGCACGGGGACCGGGGGGGGGAGCCCAGAGGCAACAGGAGACACCTTGTCATGGGGAAGCTTTGAAGAAACTCCATGGATTTAGCAGAGGGGAAACTGAATCCGGGGTGCAGGAGGCACATGGAATCCAATGACGCCCCTTGAAACCATCCAGCAACTTGCAACTCAACACACGCCTGTCGTCTGTGAAGCGTCTCTGACACCTGGTGGCCAAGTGGGTTAATGCAGCCAGAGGCGAGACCAGAGAGTCCCACAACCTGGAGGAGCCCAGGGGGGTGCCCGCCAAGCCCGCTGTTGCGGGGTGTGGGGGACCCCAGCAGTACCTGCCCAGTGAAGCTGCGCTAGTAGTGTGGGGCAGCCAGGTCCCAGTGTGCCAGAGCCCTCACTGCAGAGTAAGGCTCTGCCCCTGGGGCTTAGCACCGCGTGGAGGGCAGGTAGCTAGAGCTGTGGGGAATCCTCCCCCCAAGCCCATCTGTGCCCCCAGGATTTCCCAGCTCCAGGGCAATGAAGCCCCCCCCCACACACACACACAGTGGATCCTCCCCAGGATCCGGGCGCAGAGACACAAGCTGTGGCTGGGGGGAGCAGAGGGACCTGGACTGGAGCAGCCCAGCAAGGAGAGGGCAGGGTCTGAATACAGGACACGTGCACACACACGCGTGTGCACAACACACATTCACATGCATTCACGCACACCCCCCCGGTGAGAGCACAGCGCCCAAGTGCTAACCCGCACGCTCTGTGCTCAGCCTGGCCTAGCTGTGGCCCTGCCAGGTGCGATAGCTCCCGGAGCTCCAATCCCCGACCTGAGGCACTGACCCAAGCAGGAGACACCACCCAGCGCTGTCAGTGCAGAGTGGGGGGTCCCAGCAAGGGGATCCCCAGGGGACAGACTCACCTCCCCCCTGCACCCCTCAACACACATACATGCTCCCTCACTGCACTCACTAAACACTCCACCCTGGCACCCCCGCCCCCGCACACACACACACACACACACACCCCGACACCTCACAGGCTCACACACCTCGCACACGCTCCCAGCACACGGGCCTGTTCCAGGAGCCGCACTGAGCCAGGCCAGGCCACCCGCTCAGCTGCTGCAGCTCCAAAGGGCAGAGAACGGAGGGGCATGTGACAGGCCTTTGTATTTATAGCCTGTGATCACTTACCCTGTGCTCTGCTGCTGGGCCTGCCCCATCCCGCCAGCCCAGCTCCAGGAGAGGGGTTAGGGGCTTCCAGGGGCAAGTGTCCTGATTAGGGAGTCTTTGGCAGAACCAACTCCCACCATGGCCCACCCCCACCCCCCACACACACACCTTGTGTCCCCAGCCCCTGCCAATTCCTACAGTCCAAGGCCTCTGCGATCATCTCATCGGAGAGCACGGACCAGCCCCCCGACCCCAGTGATTCCTGGTGGGGCTAGAAGGAGCTTTCAGAAACCGGCGCCACGTGGCCGGTGACGGAGAATCCCCCAGCCCTGGTATGTTGTTCCAGGGGTTAGTTCAAAATCTGCCCCTTATGTCCAGTCTGGGTTTGCCTAGCTCCAGCTCCCAGCCTTTGGAGCGGGTCAGGCCTTTGCCTGTGGGATTGGAGAGCCAGGAGCAAACAGCCATTCCCATGCCGGTATGGAGCACCGGGGCGCGAGCCTTCGCTTTGTTCAGTGGAACATGCGGAGCTGCTGGAGTCTCCCCCTGGGTTTCCTAACCTCCTCGCTGAGCCCTCGCCAACGTCCCCCTGGGACTGCGGGTACCAGAGAGTCCAGCAGCCGTGGCGCCGGTGCCAAGTACAGAGATAAAAACCTGGCTGCTCCCTCGCGATGCCCCTCTCCGTGCCCCAGGACAGCATCTGTCCTTCGGGTCGCAGCTCGCACTGGGAGCTCCCGTTCAGCTGACGAATCCCCACCCCCCCGCCCCCGACTGGTCCTGCCCCGGGGCCTGGCTTCCCAGGGCAGAGAAGCTGGGGGGAGCAGGGCTGTTTGGCAGGGGCGAGCCCAGGCCAGGCCAGCTCATGGCTGAGCGCAAGGTCAGCCTGTGGAGCCTGGAGCCTCCCTGCCAATGAGGGAACAAGGCCCAGCCTCTCCCACAGGGGCACCTCCATCCCCTGGGGCAGGGGGTCACACAAGGAGGACAAGGAAGGGAGCTTCTTCCCTGGCCCTCTGCCCCCCCCCCCATGCTTGCAGGTATCCCACAGGCCCCTCCATAGCACCTGGGCTGGGTGAGATGCCACTCGGGCCCTGGGGTTTGGGCTGGGAGCGAGCGGTGCAGAGAGGAGGCGCCGGGGCGGGGGGGGAGCATGGCCCCACATGAAGGGAGAGGGCAGGGAGCCGAGCCGCCAGGCCCCACATGACACCCCCTCCCCCGAGCCGCTGGCTCTCTGGCCACACGCTTGGGGGATAGATCTGGCGGGGGGGGCTACAGCCAGACACACAAGGGGTCCCACAGGCCCCCCCGCCTTGGCACGGGCGGGGGAATGGGGGCAGGCGGCACAGTGCAGAAGGAAGTGGGGGAGCTGCAGTGAAATGTTGGTCTTGCTGGGGCGTAGGCCCCCCAATCCCCCCCTCGGAGTGGTCTGAGACCATGGGCAGCCCCCCTCCTCCCCACCCCCAGCTCTCCCTTGGAGCCCACGGGCCTGTCGCCCGGCTGGCCCCTGGACACTCCTCGTCCCATGGCCCCTGGATCTGCGCATGGGTTTGTCGCTCCCCAGTGCGGGACTCTGTGCGGCCGGCCCCTCGGCCTGACCTTGGTGGCTCCGCGCCCGAGGGGCCGTCAGCGCCCGGCCTGGCTCAGTGTATTGACAGGGCTGGAGCCAGCCAGCGGCACCCTCCCGAGCGGGGCCTTTCATTAGCGCGGCTGTCGGCTCACATCAGATCAGCCGGCAGGGACACACCAGGGCCAGGGGGCCCCCACCCCGTCCTGTCCAGAGACCCACCCCCTCCCCCTGCCCCGTCCCCCCGCCTTTGTCCCCAGCAGCTCTGCTCAGGGGAATCCTGGAGACGGTCCGGCTGGGCCCGGGGGGGCAGAGTGAGGGGCGGGGAGCGTCTCACGCCGAGGGTCTGTGCAGGGGCCCTGGGCGTTCCCCGTCCCTCCCGCTTCTGTCCCAGTTGGGGACAGGGATGCTCAAGGTTCCCCAAGCCCTGATCTTCCCCCCGACACACACCCGCAGGGGGGACCAAGCCCAGAGCAGCTCCCGCCATCAGCCAGCAGGAGGCGGTCACAGCACTAGGGACCTTCCCCCTCCCCGTGATGGCCCAGGGGCAGGGGGCCCCAAGGCAGGGCTGGGGAAGGAGCCCAGCAGACAGGATCTGGGCTGAGTCTGGGGCCCTTGTGGCTGAGAGGGTGCTGGGACCCCACGTCGCTGTGGTTGGGGCTGGGCAGAGCAGGGAGGGGGGGCTGGTCTCTGCCCCCACCCCCACCCCCACCCCAGCCATCTGTCGCTCTCCCAAGGTCAGTGTGTGCAGGAGCGTGTCCCGCCACAGGGAAAACTCCATCAAGACAAAGGGATCAATAGGGCAGCAGGGGAGGGGGCAGCGGGAACTAATGGGCTGCACTAGAGCTGGTCCAGGAGGCGGGAGAGCTCCTGACGCCAGCAGAGTAACCCCCACCCCACCCCTCGCCAGCGAGGGCAGCGCAGCCTGGAGACCGCCCCAAAGAGCCTGGCCCTGCCCTGCTGATGCCAGCCGGGCTCAGGCCAAGGCCGGGGGAGCTGCATGGAGCTGAGAGCAGAAGTAGGCACCTCGCCCCTGGAACAGCCCCCTACCCTGGAGGGGGTGCCCTCTCCCCCTTCCGCAGCTGGGCAAACCGAGGCACAAAGAGGGGGACGGACTTGTCTGTGGTCACCCGTTTAGTCCATGGCTGAGCTGAGAAGAGAACCCAGGAGTCCTGGCTCCCCCTTCCCCCAAAATCCAGCAGACCCCAATCCTCTCCCAGAATAGAACCCAAGAGTCCTGGATCCCCAAATCCAGTAGACCCCACTCCTCTCCCAGAGTGGGGCTAGAACCCAGGAGTCCTAGTGCCAAGCCACACTTCACCCTCTGAGAACCAGGCCCTGCTCCCTGGTTCCTTGCCGAGAACAGCTCACCCACCCAGGGGCTCCCAGGGGCACAGACACTGTAGCTCCCTCTCCGCCCATCCCCCTTCAGTGCCATGGGCCCCACTACCCCTCACGGGGTCACCTGGACCATCAGAGCTCCGGCCCCCCAGTGCGGGGAGCAGCCCGGTGACCCGGCCAGGTCCCTCTGCTAGGAGCTACCTGCGTGCACAGACCCCTGGCCCTGAGCTGCACGGGAGCCAGAGAGCCAGACCCACCCTGCCCCTCCGGCAGCCCTGCCAGGCGGGTGTGAAAGGCCCCAGGGGTGAGGTTTGCACAGGGGTCAATGGTGGCGGGGGTGTGTGTGTCACGTCTGGGGCGGGGCTAAGCCTGCTATCTCATTTGGCTGCTGTGTGCGTGAGTGCCCCCTGCTGGAGCTCGCTGCCCCCAGCTGGGCAGTGCAGGGGGAAGGGCACAGGGCCCACGGGGGCAAAGGGAGATGGCCCAGCGGGGTGAGTTTGGTGTGGCCATCACAGGCCGGCCGGTGCCTTAGCCACCGATTGCTGGAGCGGGGCAGAGTTGACCCCGCTGGGGCTGGAGGCGCAGGGCAGGGAGCTCTCTGCACCAGGACGTCAGGCTTCAGCCCCGTCCTTGGGGGAACTGGACCTCAGGGGACCGGATGTCCCAATTGTTGGGTCCTTTTCTAAGCTTGGCTCCTATTACCCCCCACCCTCAGTCCCTGTCTGCTCCCTGTGTGCCCCAGCTGGCTTCAGCCCATGGGTTTCACACCTCTGCCCCACATGCTCAGGCGTCCTGATGGGGCCAGGCCAGGGAGCGGGGTCGGGGTGACGGGGGCTGCAGGGGGGGGGGGGGTTCTCCGGAAACAGCTCCTGATATTGACAGGGTGCGGGCTCGCGGCTCGGGGGCAGCTGGCAGCAGCGCGGCTGGATCGACCCGCATTGATCGGGGGATAATTTCCCTCGGAAGGCGGGGGTGGGGGTTGAGGGGTGGTAATTAATGGGAACGAGGACACGTGTGCGTGGCCCGGCTGCTCGAGTGTGCGATTCCCGGGTGCGTTTATAAACCGGAGTCGCGCGGGCAGCCCGACCCAGAGCCGCGCGGGGAGCGCCCGGCCAGCGCGCCCGGCTCAGGTAAGGCCCCGGCTCCAGCGCTCGCCCGCAACTGTCTGGGGATGGGCTGCCAGCCCCCACAGGGCAGGGAGAGGGGCACAGAGTCTAGGGAACTCTCCTGGCACCCGCAGCAGACCGGGGGCGTTGGGGCCGGTCACAGGCTTGGGGCGAGCTGCCTTTCCCCTGGTGCCCTCAGCCCAGCTCCTGCTGCTCGTTGCTCTCTAGGGACCAGCGCTCCTGCCTTGGGTCCCCATCCCCGGGCAGCTGGCGGCTCCTCTCTGTGATGGGAGAGCTCAGGGGGGCTGAGAGCACCCACCTGCCCTGCCCTGCCCTGGCTGAATAGCAGGGGCATGGCCCTACCTGTGAGCCCCACCTCTCTGGCTGCTGAGGGTCACGGAGATCTGGTCCTGGGTCCCCTCTCTCCATCCACAGGACATGGCCACTCCACCAGTCCCCAGGCAGGCTCTCAGACCTGCCTGTCCATGCGTCCCGCCCTGAGCCCATCACTGTAGCCTCTGGGCTCCTCCACGCATTAGCTCTCCAGGCTAAGCCTACCCAGTCCTCCAGCTACATGACCCACCTGATCTGCCCCCCCACCCCCAGAACAGACCCCTGCCGACAGAGCAGGTGAATCTGGGACCCCAAGTCCAGCCTCCCACCCCCGTCCAGCGCCGGCAGCAATCAGTGATCAGGAGCTAGCCATGTGCTGCATTGTGCAGCCAGCTGCGGGGCTCCCTCGCCGGGGTGGTGGGGCTGGGCTGCGTCCTTGTCCCCATGGCACAAGTGGGCAACTGGAGATGGACCGGTTGGAGCCACGGGACGCGGGAGTGGGGGGGTGTTAGTCTTCAGTAGCCCCAACGCCCCCGGGATCAGGGACGGCTGCTGGGAGGATGGGCCGGGAACAGGGCTGGAGCGAGGACGCTGGGTTCTCTGACCTGGGGCGAGTCTCTTCCCCAGTCCGTGCTTCCATTTCCTCACCAGGACAACCAACGGCTCGTGCCCCTGACCAGCGGTCCTGTCTGTAACGCCAGGCCCTGGCGGGCGGCAGGGACGCTGATCAGTGCCCGTGTCTCACAGGCTGCTGGGCTGGGTGCCCCTGACTCGGGCCCCCAAGGACGCTGCTCACGCTGCATTTCCCTCCCGTCCAAACCTTCAGGAGCCGGACTGGCCCCAGGGGAGCAGCGTTGGGGTGGCACAAAGGTGTGGGCGCATGGGTGTGTGCCGGGGGGAGCCGGGATGGACCCAAGGAAAGGACCCCACCGGCTGGCTGGAGGTTCAGTCCCCCCACCAGTGGGGAGTGGCCAGGCCTCAGGATCCCCTCTCCTCTCCTGGAGCTTTGGGAACCAGCAGCTAAGTGGCTGCAGAGAGATGGAGGGCAGAGGGTTCCGCTGGCCTAGATCCTGCTGGTGTAGGGGGAAGAGGTGTTGGTGTGGGGGATGTGTGTGGAAATCATAGGGGTGGGGGGCGTGGGAGGGTCATGGGGGATGAGGGAGTCATAGGAGGACTTGGGAAGGTCATGGGGGGATTTGGGGAGGCTCGTGGGATGTGGGGGGACAGGGGGATCATGGGGGCTATGGGCATGGGGGGATCTGTATCAGAGCATGTAGCATTCCCAATTCTAATGACCACACCCACGGCAAGGTTCCCTGACTGGTGACTCCGAGGCTGCCAGCTCCCCCGGGATGGCTTTGGCTCACAGGGGGCAGGACACAGGCTCTGGTTAGGAATAATTCCCCCAGAGCCCAGTGCCCTGGGGCAGGAGGTGGCGGGGTGGGTAGTGAGGGGGCACATGGCTCCCCAGAGGCGGCCCAGGGACCCCCTGGCCTTCTCTAGCCCCCTCCCCCCAGGGCTTTAAAGGTGCTGTACAAACAGCAACAAACAATGCCACACAGCCCCTCGGTGAGGGGGTCAGGCCCCTTAGCCCCAAGGTACAAACGGGGAAACTGAGGCAGGGTGTGGGGCAGGGACTTGCCCACCAATGGAACAAGAGCCAGGAGTCATGACTCCCCGTCGCCTCACTGAATGCTGCTCCCCTCCCAGTCGGGAAGGAGCCTGCCCACCCTAGGGTCTGGGCAGGGAAGGAGCCCGGAGCGGGAGGGGGGATGGTTGCGGGGGCTGTTAACTTCATGTTCTCCCTCTTGTCTTCCGCAGGGCACCAGCCCCTGCCCTGCCCTGCCGCTGGCTGATATGTTTGATATTAGGTTGTTTGATTGGAAAACCAACTAAATATCAAACATATTCTTCCGGCGCCAGGGCCGCTCAGCACCGCCCCGGGGCAGACGCCGTCGGCTTCCTCCGCCCGCCTGGCTTGGCCTCCAGCAAGCCCCGCTCCTGGGACCACCCGCGACACCGGCCCCGGCTGGGGGGCAGCTCCCCTCCGATCGGATCTGCCCTTCCCCCTCCGGTCGTTCCCTTCCCCCCTTCACAGCTACCCCCCTCGCTGCAATAAAGCTGAGTAAGATCCTCTCCCCATCAATGGCCATTGTTTCCCGCTGTGGCACCAAATGCAGCAACGACGTCAGGCCCGCCTGGGCCAAAGCAAACACGGGGGCTGAGATCCAGCCCGGACTTTGCCCAGGGAGACGAGATGCCTCCTAGTTGCAGGCCGCAGGCCTGTCTGAGCCAGACCTGGGCCCTCTCCAGGGGCACCAGTAACGTGCTGCCCGGCTATGGGGCAGGGAGCAGCACTCCCTCTGGGGCTCACCGCCCCCCCAGGGCAAGAGAACTGATGCCCCATCCCTTGAGCCCAGCGGGCTGAGCTGAGCCCCCGTCCCTGCTCACAGACAAAGCACCGTCTCTCCTGGCCCTGCTGCCAAGGAGGGGTCGGGTTACCTGGCCCACTCAGGCACCTGTTATCCATGGCACCCAGGGCACAGGCCGGGGCATCGGGATGGGCACAGTCCCCTTCTCCCCTCCCGGCGGGGCGGCTGGAATCTCCTGGGCGGATGCTTGGGATGGCAGCGGTGTCACACACGCGCCAGCTGTCAGCTTTCGGTTTCAGGAATGGAATGAACTCGGCCTTGAATAAACATGGCCCTGCGCCTGCAGCCCTCGTTGGGGGGGATTGTTCTCCGAGGCGCCTGGGGTTTATTTCAAGCTCCAAAGATGGGGGCTGCCAGAACAAAGGGCCTGGGGAACAGGGGTGGGGGGACGCCTGTGCCAGCCGCTCACCTCGCCTGCCCCATCCCTCCAGCTCCCCCAAGCCTAGGCCACCCCCCAGCACCCCCCCCAGCACCCCACTAGTGATTCTGCCCATGGGTCTGCGGTTCAGAGGCTGACAAAGGCCACTGTGGGCAGGGCCTGGCCTGGCTCTTCTCAGGCATCGGGGCTCCGGCCATGCAAGGGGCAGCTCTCCAGGAACTCAGCTCCCAGGTCACGTCCGTCACTGGGGAATCCACCCTCAGGCACGGGGGTCAGGGCCTGCCTGACGAGTGGGTCTGGGCAAGACTCCAGGGCTCCCACTCCACGCCCGGCTGCGCTGGAGCCCGACACATTCCCAGTTTCTCTTTCCTGAGCCGGGCAGAGCAAGATCCCGGGTTTACTCCCGTCTCCTGCAGTGTCTCCCTGCCCCAGCCCCCGGAGCCGCTTGGGAGAGGCGTCCGCTGGGCCCAGTACCCGGAGAGCAGCTCGCCCCGTCTGACCCCAGCCCGAGGCAGACCCTGCTCCTGGGGCTGCCTGAGAGAGCCCTCTCCTATGTAACCCTAGTACAGACCTCCTTACCCCACCCCTCCCCACCCCCCGGAGCCCTCTCCCCATCTGACACCCACACACTCAGCCACGCCCCCCATTCTCTTTACCCCACCCCTCCCCATCCTCCCTCCCCACCCCCCGGAGCCCTCTCCCCATCTGACACCCACACACTCAGCCGCCCCCCACCCATTCTTTTGTCTCCGAGGCTCCCCAGGGTTCATGAGCAGAGGACTGGGCTCGGACACGGCAAATCCTCCAGGAATGCAGATAAAACACAGGGGTGAAGTTCCTCACTGGCTATGAGTCTCAGATTCCCCTGTCCCGCCCCCCCCCCCCCCCCCCCCCCCGGGGGCAGCCAGCACAGTGCAGCAGGGACAGCGGGACCCGAGACACTGGCTGGCCTCTGCCCCCAATGCCAGCACTGTGAGCCAAGGAGCGCATCACCTGATGGGAGATGGGGCCTGGCAGAGCCCTGGACGCACGTCCCTGCCCACCAGCCTTCAGGGCACGGAGCCCCCAGTGGCTCAGCCAGTCAGCCTGGGGGGGCATTCCTGTGCCCCATAGAGCAGTGCAGGCTCGTCTCTGCACACCTGTCTCACAGGTTGTCCTCTCCTGGGCCCTGGCAGCAGCTGCAGGACACACCTGTGCTCCAGGGGCAGGTGCCATGAGTGAGTCCAGCCCCCACTCTCCCCATCACACTGAGACCCTGGGAGCTGCTTCCCGGTCTGTCACACACACACACACACGCACACACGCACACACGTGTGCACACACACACACACATTCTGCCAGACCATTCCATTGTAATTAGGGAGCCTGACGCTGCGGCTAAGCCCGGCTCTCTTGGTGCAGCCGTTGTTATTCCCCGCCCCACTTTGCTCTCGGGGAAGTCAGCACCTCGGCCATGCCTGGGGCCAGCGCTGATGTCAGGCTGAGCGGGCAGGGCCATACGGAGGGGCATCTGCTCCTGGAACTGAGCCGAAGCCCGTTCATTTCAGCCGGAGTCGCCCCTCACCAGTCCTGTGGGGCCCGCACAGGAGCTGCGCTGCCTGCAGAATGGGGGAGAGCCCGTGGGCAGCGAGTCTCGCCAGCTGCCCTTTTCCCTGCAGGCCCCCCAGGAGCTTCCCGCTGGTGCCGAAAGGAGCAGGATCAGGTGCTTTGTCCCGTCTCTCCATACAGGTGGTGGAGTGGCTGGGATGAAAACGGGGGGTGAGTGTGGTGCAGCCCCACGGAGGGTGCGTGAGAGCAGGACAGGGCCCCGTGGCGCTCAGCCTTCATATGGCACCTTCCCTCTGCAAAGGGCTTTATCTGGGAACAGGAGAATCCCCTGGAAAGCCGGCCAGGATCAGGCTCAGGGAGGGGAATGGACTCACCTAAGGGCACAGAACAAGCCACTTGTTCAGGAACAGAACCTAGGAGTCCTGGCTCCCAGCCCCCTCCCTCCCTCACCTAACTCTAACCATTAGACTCCAATCCATAGCTGCGAATAGAACCCAGGCATCCTGGCTCCCAGTCGTCTGCTAAGACTCATGGGGTACCAATACAGGGAACAGATCCGTCAGTCTAGCTGCCAAAGATTGGCCACAACCCCCAGGCTGGCAGGTGACCCTGGACACATGAAGGCTGCCCCCAGGTGTCAATGTCGGACAGCGTCAGCGACGGCATTACCCCCTGCGGGGCCAGGGGGAAGGGGATTCTCCATCATGGCCCTGTTTGCGCTCCGGATTGGCTGTTTTCCGAAGATTTGCTCTCGGAGTTGGGGGGGTCTCTGGCCTGGGCTAGCCTCTGGCCTTGGGATCTGTGACTCTCGGAAGAGGCGGGGAGCTCCCCCCATCACCCCCAGCCCACAGAGCTGCCTGTGCTTTTTATAACCATTTCCCAGCTGTTCACGGGGGCCCAAATATGGCCCTCTCCATGAGGTCACTGAGCAGGCATCCCCCCACCCCTGCGCTCCCCAGGCGGGCGCTCAGACAATGGGGCCCTGTGGACAGACCTTTCGGGAGGGAGAGGAGGCGGCTCAGCCCAAGAAAGGCAAAGGCCCCGACCCAGCTGTCAGGGGCGTAGTGATAAAACCCTCAGACGGGGAGGGGCCCAGGCACTCGGCAGCCCCGGCCCCACGCGTCCCCACCTTGCTGCTCGTCCCTTCCAGGCAGAGGCGCCCCGGCCCCGCAGGTGAAGATGGAGGCCATCAAGAAGAAGATGCAGATGCTGAAGCTGGACAAGGAGAACGCCTTGGACCGGGCTGAGCAGGCGGAGGCTGAGCAGAAGCAGGCAGAGGAGAGGAGCAAACAGGTGGGAAAGAGAGGCAGATGCTGTCCCTAACCCACCCCTCTCCCCGGGGCTGGGGGCAGACTCTTGCCCTGGCCAGAGACCTAGTAGCCCCCTGCCCCCACTCATGGCAGAGAGCGGCGCTTACCCCAGGGAAAGGCAGTGGCCCCCCAGGAATCCAGCAGCTCCCCCTCACAAAGACTCACTCAAACCCCGGGGAGGATCCTACGATCCGCTGGGGCTGGGGCTTGTCCCAGGTCCCCCGGAGCAGTGTTAGCATCCCGCAGGGGTGCGGAGCGGGACCTGCCCTCGGCTCCTCCAGCCCTGGGCGCAGACGTGCTGGAGTCGAGTCTGGTACAAGTGGGGAGGGGACAGGTCACAAACTGGGAATGCCTCCCATCTCCCGGATGCCCGGGCACAGACAGACGCTGCTCCAGACACACGCATCCGTACCCATGACACACACAGCCAGCTTGGCAAACGCACCAGCACCGAGACACACAGGTACACGCACCACCCCGCCCGGCGCGGGACTCCAGGGGGGTCACTGCAATGTAGAGCCGTGTCCCTAGGGAAAGAATGTGGTACATGGTGTACGTACCACTTCCAGACACATGGCACAGCTTCTACACCCAATATACAGCGTACACACACACACAAACACACACACACGTGGATGGTGTGCCCAGCAAATACCACACTCCCAGACCCACCCCCATCCATTGTGGGTCACACAAACACAACTTGTGTGCCCAGTGCTGAATCCTGCTCCAGTTCCATGGGGGCAGCTATTCTCTAGGCCTTCCACTTGCTGCCCAACTGTGCCCTGCCTTTCCCCAGGAAGCAGTGGAGGAGTCCAGAGCCAAAGCTGGAGGGAGGGGAGGTGGGTTTGGGCCAGGCTGGGGTTTAGCAGAACTTGGTCTCTGACATCCTGCCGCAGCGCACCGGGGAGATGACTCAGGAGGGCAGGTCTGCAGGAGCCATTCCATCGGGGCCCCCTGTAGCCCCCCACTCCCTGGGCAGAAGGGACTTTCCACTTGGGCCCTGCCACAAGCCAGGAGCGTCTGCACCCAGGTCAACGGAGCCCCACTGGCCTCAGTGAGCAGAGAGTCGGGCTCTTCATGCCAGCGTGGACCCAACCCCGTCCCCACTGGTCCCACAGCCCACAAATTGCAGATCTGGAGCATTGGGGGAGGAGATCGCTGAGGAAGGGGCTCCAGGGAGGTAGGGCCTGCTTGTGCCTAAGGCCAGTGTTGGGCATAAACTGGGCAAGCCAAGGGGGATCCCAGCAAACTGAGGGCTTTGCCTCCTTTCGGGATCCCAGCTGGGGGTGCTTAGTGTCCCAGAGGACGGGGTGGGGTGGCCGGGTGGGCAGCAGCTCCCGGGTGCCAGCCGTAAGGTGACGCCTCTTGCCATTGGCAGCTGGAGGATGAGCTGGCAGCCATGCAGAAGAAGCTGAAGGGGACAGAGGATGAGCTGGACAAATACTCAGAGGCCCTGAAAGATGCCCAGGAGAAGCTGGAGCTGGCTGAGAAGAAGGCAGCAGACGTACGTACGGCAGCGCCAGGCCTCACCACCTGCCTGGGAGCACACGCACAACGACACACCCGCGCACAATGACACCGACATGCATGGTGACACGCGTGTCTGCATAACACATGCACAGTCACTCCCAGGAACAGTCACACACACCCCCGTCCCCTGCAGCCTGTAAAAGCAGCTGTTCTAACTTTAACTCCTCAGGCAGCAGAGCTGCTGCCATTAAGAGCAAACCGCAGCCTGGGCTGGGGCTCTGTCTGACCAGCCTGTGTTGCCTTTGGTTCCTGTTTCTTTAGAGAAGAAACTAACCAGCATCGACCGTAGTGCTGTCTGGAGCTCCTTCCTCAGCAACCGGCTCTC
Organism: Dermatemys mawii; assembly: GCA_007922305.1. Lineage (NCBI taxonomy): Eukaryota > Metazoa > Chordata > Testudines > Dermatemydidae > Dermatemys > Dermatemys mawii. Next base: position 1,113,547 of record ML677492.1, on the reverse strand, counting down.
TGGCATGAGAGGGAGCCCCGGGGCTGGGCACAGGAGGTCAGATCCGGCTCTCTTACACCACCGCGGGCACTGGGCCGACACCTCCCAGCGGGCTGAGCTGTGCTCATCACAGGGCTGAAGGGAGGGGGCCAAAGGTGGCATTACTCCCCCTGGAGGCCTCCCCCAGTCCTGGGGCTGGCTGGGACCACCTTGGGCCCTAGGAACATATGAACAGCCCTACTGGGTAGGACCAAAGGTCCATCTAGCCCAGTGTCCTGTCTTTGGACAGTGGCCACTGCCAGGGGCCCCAGAGGGAATGAACAGACCAGGGAACGATCCCGCGAGCCATCCCCTGTCGGCCACTCCCAGCTCCTGGCAAACAGAGGCTAGAACACCATCCCTGCCCACCCTGGCTAACAGCCATTGATGGACCTAGCCTCCAGGAACGGATCTAGTTTACCCAGCATAACTTAGAGCAGCCTCAGGCTTCTCTATCTTACACCCAGCTGCTGAGGGGCAGTTCTGGTAGTCAGAGCTTGGTGGGGCCCAGGGGCACTCTGGCTGCATCTCCCTTCCCCATAACAGGCTGAAGGCTGGGGCAGGGGGGCACGTAAGAACTGCTGCAGTAGCTTGATGCCATCTCAGGATTTCCACTGGCAGGAGCCAGGTGCTGCCCTCACAAAGGGATCTGGGCACTCGGCCTGGCAGAAACCTGGGTCTGTGCGTCAGTGGTCTGCGAGCGCCAGGCTTACGCGGGGGGTATTAATAGGCTGCCCACATACCTGTCTATTCAAGCAGCGCTTGGGTTTCAGGGCGACACATGAGACGGGCTGGCTCACGGGGAGCAGGATGCTGCTTTGGGCTGCTTTGTTCACGCTGGTGGGATTTACCCCTCCCCTCCGCAGGATGGAGCGAGAGGAATTAGTCACCTTCCCCCGCTAAAGGCCTTGCCTGCACTGGGAGCTTCAGCCATGATCCGGCTGCCGGGAATGGGGCAGACAAGCACAGCTGCTGTTTACACCAATGGAACTGACCCCTCCGGGAAACTGGCCTAACCTGCCCCAGTGCAGGGGTTTTATCCTGTCTACACCAGGAATCTGTGCCACGCAGCTGTCCCAGGGCCGAAACTGGAGCACACCCCAGTCCTTAGCCACCTGAGATAGACCCCGTCCAGCTGCCCAAGGGCTCGCATCTGGGACCTGGGCTTGGGCTCATTCCCAGCTAGAGCGTGAGGAAGATTCTAGAGGTGAGAGTGCGGGAGGGGAAGGACTGGAAGCTCCACCCCAGGGGAGAGGGAGAGCGGAGATAAGGGGCAGGAGCAGCAGTGAATGGTTGTGTGTGTGTGTGTGTGTGTGTGTGTGTCTGCGTGTGCACAGTCGTGTGTATGTGTGTAAGGCTGCATGTACACAGCTGTGTGTACACGTGAGTGTGCGTGTGTATCTGCGTGTGCACAGCTGTGTGTGTGTGCAGGTCTGTGTTTGCACAGCCGTGGGAGGGGGCTGTGTGTGTGTGTGTGTGTGTGTGTGTGTGTGTGTATGAGACAGAGAGAGAGAGAGAGAGAGAGAGACTGGGTGTGCGTGCAGGGTGCTTTACGCTCTCTCTCCGCTGGTCTCTGCTCAATTAAAGCACTCGGAGGTGCTAATCAGCGAGGGGACAGCTGGCAGGGAAGATGACACCCTCCCTGGGATTTTCTCCTTAGCCCTGATGGTCACTCCTGCCTGGAGGCTGGGCTGCCTGGCTCTGGGAATAAGGTGCTTATCCCCAGCCCTCGAGCACAAATCGTCACTGGAGAACTGAGAAAGCGTGGCCAGGGCTGATCAGCGGCTCGCCCAAGCCTCCACCCCGCTGTGGCCGAGGCAAGCAGTGCGGCTCGAGCGAGAAAGCGGACTCTGGTCGGAGTTCGGGTTAGGGTTAGAGCCACCAGGTCACCAGTCCGAATCCAGCCCAGTATGTGGGGGCTGCTGGTCATTCAGGGACCCAGAGGTGCACACTGCACTTGACTGTGCCCCTTCTTGTGGGTCTCAGCAGAGGCTAAGGAGTGGAAATCCCCTCTCACCACTAGAGGTGGCAGGTAGGAGCCCGGGTGGGGGGAGGCTTGCCCTGTGCCCAGGGTGCCCGTCTCCTGTGGATAAAGGGCCTGGGCTAGAACACCTCACACCAGCAGAAAATCCCTTTAGAAGAGAATCTGCTGTGACAACTTGACAGTGGGTCTGTGGCACACATGGTGTGCACACGGAATGAGTGGGTATGCACAGAGTGTGAGATGGTGTGCAGTGTGCAAGGTGTGCACAGGGTGTGCAGCGTGCACAAGTGTGCACAGGGCTGTGCAGTGTGCATAACTGTGACAGGGTGTGTCATGTGCACAAGTGTGCAGAGGGCTGTGCAGTGGGTGTGCAGTGTGCACAGGTATGAGAGGGTGTGCAGCATGTACAAGTGTGCACAGGGCTGTGCAGTAGGTGTGCAGTGTGCACGGTGTGTGGAGTGCACACAGAGTAAGTGAGTGTGAGTGCGTGGTGGTGCAGTGCACAGTTAAGGGACGTCCCCGGCTCCCTGTGCTGGTCAGGGAGCACTGCAGCCCCGCGGCCCGGCAGGGAAAGCAGCTGCAGAGATGTGACAATGTGGAGTCACAGACCGCACAGCCTGACCACAATGAGCAGCAGGGAGAGAGAAGGATATTTTCAGCTGCTGGGCTCTTCCGGCCCCTGCTGCTAGGCAGCCTCGTAGCCAGGGATCAGAGCTGTGCAGCCTCCGCGGTGCGGGCCCATCTCACCGCTTTCACAGAGCAGCCCGGAAACTTCCTGTTGTGCTCCACGCCCTGGGCAAAGGGGCAGAGAGACCTTCCCAGGAAATAGTACCAGTGCAAAAGGGCCTGGGCAGGAAGCACTGCCCAGTCTGCACCCCCGGGGCGGGAGGGTTCTGGGGCCGGGCAGGGGAAGATGGAGGGTGTGTCCGGGGCGGGAACGGCAGTGCTTTAGATGATCCTGTGCCCCAGCAAGACTCTGCCTCTGCAATGGCCCACGGGGGCTGTTGGCACCAGGCTCCAGGAGCTCCTGAATAGAGGAGCAACCCCCCTCCCCTGAGGTCCGTCTCTGAAGGCTGGCTCAGGAGTGAATCTGGGTCTACAGTCGTGGCAACATTCCCGTGCAGGGATCCTGATCATCATCGGGGCTGGACTCCCTCCCTCCTGCTCCTTTGCAAACCTCAGACAGCTCCCTTTAGGGGAACAGCTTCCAGGCAACCCAGGCTGGGGGGGTTAGAGAGGAAGCAGCTCCAAGCTGGGGGGCTGGGAGGGTGGGGAGCGGCGAGTTTCCAGGGGGAAAGTTGATGGGCTGGGGGGATGCAGGTGAGCTGAGCTGCGGAGGAGAAGGCTCTTGCACTGCCGTAGTGCGAGGAAGTGGCACTGAGGATGCTGTTGCCGTTGATGGGAGTAGAGAGAGAATCTGCAGTTTGAAAGCCAAGACAACAGGGGACCCATGTGGGTTGCACAACTCTGAGACCTGTGCCTGGGGTCCAGGCCAGCTACAACCTGTCCGGGTCCTTCGGAATCCTGGTGTCCCCTGTGCCGCGGAAGGAGCGAGGCCCCGTGGAAATAGAAAAGGCACCGTTGGCCTGGGCTGGGGCCGGGTGGAAGCTCTGCGGCCCCTCGACAACTGCAGGGCGCTGCTATTGTTGTTGCGGTTTCCAGGAAAACAATGGTACAAGTGGCATAGGGTTTCGCCCAGCGCCGTCGCCCTCCCATCCATCATGGGGCTAAGGGCCGCCAGGGGCCCGCGCAGCTGCTGAGTGGAATTAGAAGGGGATGAGCTGTTCACGGCGGGAACGTGATGACGCAGGGGACAATGCCTGAGCTGAAACCAGGAGGAGACAGTGTCCCCTGCCGAGTCCCTGGATGCAGCCTGGAGGTGCAGCTGGTTCCCTGGGACCGTGCCAGTTTGGAATAGCCCTGCTGCTCACTCAGGCACTGCGGGAGTTACGGGACAAGGAAGGCAGGGTGAGCTCAGAGCCCCCGCCCCGAGGGTCACCCCAGAGAGCCAGTTCTTAAAGAGCAGCCTAGACGGTTGGGAAAGCCCTGGGGGAAGGGCAGGCTCTGGTGCAATGGGCCCTGTAAACTGGAACATTTGGGCTCCATGCCAGCCACAGCCTGGCCGGGGACGTTTCTTCAACCCCTGTGGCTTTGCTCAGGGCTTCCTCCTCTAGGCCCCGAGTCAGCAAGGTACTTACGGACGTGCGCAATCCCCTAAGTACCTTTCTGAATCGGGACCTCTCAGGTGAGTGGGTTCTGGGGTTTTCTTTCTTCTCCATCTCGCCCCCTTTCTTTCCACTTCACCCCAGCCCGTCTTTCCAGTCCCCTCTTGCTATAGTCTTCTGGCCTCTCCAGATCCTCAGGGGCTTGGTCTCATTGTGCACAGTACATTCAAATCTGGGCATCTTTACACAGGCAAATCTCTCCGTTGAGTCAGCAGGGATTTTCTCTGAGTATGGATGGAGTAAAGAGCTCAGGGCTTGGACCATGCAAAGTACAAGAGCTAAAGACAGAACAGCTTGTTAGTTTTACCCAGCAGGAAAAGGGCACTTCCCCTCGAGTCCATCTACACACTGAAGTTGCACTGGATTAATTTAAATCAGTTTGAAAACCAGTATAGTTAAACCTCTGTGTAGACACACTCATATTGGTTCTAGTGGCTTTGCTTGCACCTGTACATTTCCCAGTGCGAGCTGAACCAAGATCAGCTGGGCTGTCATGGATTTAAGATAGTCCAGGCACGGATAACTACATCGCTGTGAAATCTCACCAGTGCGGCTTTGTGTGGTGAGCAGGCCTTGGCTGGAGAGTTTCACGCCTCCCAGCCTGACACTGTATGTGGCAAGCATGTTGGCACTGTGGCTGCTCTGGCCGCAGCATGGTTGGAGCATGGCTTCTTGAACCTGTGCCAAAGCTTCCACACCCATGTGGGAAGGCTACAGCGTGTGAGTTCATTAGAGGGTCATAGCACACTGGCAGGGGGACAGAAATAGTGCCAGGGGAAAGATGTGCAGCCCTTTGCTAGCAGCAATCATGCAGCGGTTGCAGTGGCAGATTGGCTGGAGCTGAAGTGCAAATTGTGTCTCTGTTGTAGAGCTCTACAGGGATATGCAACAGGGCAAACTGTGCCTAATGGGGTTATCATCATGAGTAAAACCAAAAGTGAACTTCAGTTAGGCTGAATATCAGCAACCTCTCTTGGGACTGTGCCAAATTCACAACACAGGCAAGCTGCTGAAAGCGTTCCGCATGGCCTAGCACACAGGGCTGGAGGTGTTGGGGGGAGTATTGAGGGCTAGCTAAATCTAGTGGGTTTCCAGGTATGTCTCTGGGGAAACCCTGCAGCACTTAAAAGCATGGGACCCACTAGTAGCAGTGAGTTACTGTGAAGAAATGTACCCCCGGAAGGGGAAGAAGTTGTCTTAAGGGAGTGACTATGTGCTATGAAGCTGTCCGTGCAGTCCAGTGCCCAAGTGACCAGGGTCAGATTCTCAGCTAGTGCAAGCTGTCGTGGCTTCACAGAGCAGCCAAGAATCTTGCCAACGCTGTCTTTAAAAATAATGCATCAAGCCTCAAAACTCAGAAGGTTGGCGTAAAAGCCATGGGACAGTGAAAGTGATCGATTCCGAGCTCTTTTGGCTGGGGGAGTCACATTTACAAAGTTCTCCAAATCCGAGGGCTAGAAACAATGAAAGCAGAGAGTCCCATCTAACACCTGATGCTGTGAGTGGGAGCCTTATGGAAAACACCCAATGGCAGGAGACTTGCAGTACAATAGTGGGAGCTGGTCTCATGACTCAGTCCCAGGGTAATGGCAGCTCAGCAGCCAATGGGGTGGGCACTTCAGCCCGTTCTTAGTGGACATGTTTCCCCCATCATCACAGGCAGCATTAACTGCCACCCAGGTTGGCAGCTTCCAAAAGAGGCCCAGGACTGGATGGGTCAAAGAGTATGAACTTTTTTTCTCACCCTGTGATGAAAGGGGACAGATTCTTGACCTTGCTAAACACCTATTTTGCTGCCTGCCTGCTTGTAATCTCTTATTCTTCCTTCCCCACTGCATCTGGCATAGGGGGCACATTGGGGACAGAGAAGGGCAGATGGGGGAGTGTACAATGCACTTCAGTTAAGCCCAGCTGGCATATGGTCCTTTGGGGACTAGTCATCTGGCACAGTTTAGTGCAACCCCAAGGGTGCTGTAACCTACACCTAGTGGTGGGGATGGGCAGTGTCAGGGAGCTGTAACATTCCCTGATAGTCCCGCTCTCTACTGTACCCAGCAGAAAATCTGGGCTGGGGCAGGGGGTCCTTCTAAGTCAGGGGCAGAGGCCCAGATTAAAGGCAGTAGATTTCCAGGAGGCTGGTCAGGCACCTCTCCCTAAAGCTAAAGATATTTCAACATGAAAAATGTGCTGTTGAGGATTAACCCAGTGAATTCCCAAGTAACCTGGACACCGTGCTGGCCAGAGCGTGAGCAATGCTGGGGGTCGGGGGGAGGATGGGAGAGGAAGGAGCCGTGTGTCGGGTGATCTCAGCTGAATGGAATGTCTAGCTGCACCCACTAAGGCTTGTGCTGTTGTTCTGGGAGGTGAAGATCATGAATTCTAGTCTTCATGCCCATATATGTCTATGTTCTCCTGGTCTTGGGGTCCGTGGGGATGGACTGGTGACTCCTGGGCATAGGGCTGCAACCTTTGAGGTACAAAAAACTGGGGTGTGCAGGATGATCCTAAGCCTGTAACACTGGCCAGCTGGCAGCATGGACTGAGCACCCTGCTGGATTTCTCAGGACAGCTCCCTAAAAAGGGGAGGATCCTGGGAAAACCTGGACAGACAGAAGCCCTATAGGCGTGATTGTTGTTTGCAGCTTGCCAGTGTGCAGTTTGTGGGTCCTAGGTCTATTATCAGTAGAGTTTTTTGACCTACAAGGGGTGGCTGGGATTTGGTGAGTTACAGGAACGGTGTGACACTGGGACAGGTTTTTTTTTTTTTTTGCTTTAGGAGCCTTAGCAGGGTTCTGACCTTTACGCTCATATAAGTGTTTGTGCCTTTCAGATTATTCTAGGTCTCATCTGGGAGTCAGGGGGAGAGCACCTCAGACTCTGGGATACAGGGTGGTGATTTCAGGGTGTGGTTTTGAGGTGCAGGGGGTGTAACACACTGTGGGACTGTTGTGACTTTGGGGTGTAACTGAGACTGGGGTTCAGAGATGGGGTCGTTGTGACTTTGGGGTGTAACTGAGACTGGGGTTCAGAGATGGGGTCGTTGTGACTTTGGGGTGTAACTGAGACTGGGGTTCAGAGATGGGGGTCGTTGTGACTATGGGGTGTAACTGAGACTGGGGTTCAGAGATGGGGTCATTGTGACTTTGGGGTGTAACTGAGACTGGGGTTCAGAGATGGGGTCGTTGTGA
>ML677492.1:1031154-1106122 GCA_007922305.1 Dermatemys mawii | reverse complement strand
GGGGGGTCGCTGTGACTTTGGGGTGTAACTGAGACTGGGGTTCAGAGATGGGGGGTCGCTGTGACTTTGGGGGTGGGGTCTGCGCACAGAGTGAAGGAGGGAGGAGCTGCCTTGTAACCATGGCAACCCCGAAAGGGCGAGCCCGGCGGATTCCATCCGGGTCCTCGCGCGCCCGGCCGGAAGTGAGGTCCGATCCCGGGCGGGGGAGGGGCGGGTTCCGGTATTTCAGGGCGGGGCGGCGGAAGCGCGGCGGCAGTCGGAGCGGGAGCAGCCATGGCCGGGGTGACCACCATCGAGGCGGTGAAGCGCAAGATCCAGGTGCTGCAGCAGCAGGCGGACGATGCGGAGGAGCGCGCGGACCGCCTGCAGCGCGAGGTGGAGGTCGAGCGCCGCAACCGCGAGCAGGTAGCGCCGGGCCGCGGGGGGGACCGGGCGGGACTGGGACGCGGGCGCGAGGCGGAGAGGGGAGGTGAGTGGCCCGGCCGGCGAGCCCCGCGGGAGGGCAGGTCGCCGGTGGGGCGGGGTGGGGGCTGTGCTCGGTAGGGACGATTTGGGGCGGTGAGTTCACGGCGGGGAGCTGGGCTCGATGGGGCTGAGCCTGGGCGAAGCGGGGGGAGATTACCGGCCCGGTTGGTGGGGCCGGGCCGGCGAGCCGTGTGGGTGGGTCGCTCGCTGGCGGGGTGGGGCCGCGTCTCTTCCGCTCCCTGCTCAGGAAATGAGGCAGCAAGTTCGACTCCGGGGAAACGCTCCCTCCCTGTGGGGTGTGTCTGTGGGGGGTCTATGCTGCAGCCTGCCCCGCCTTGTCTCCACCCTGGAACAGGGTGGCCATGGGGGCTGCGTTCCCCGTGGGTGAGGAATGGGGTAGTGCTCTGGTGGTCTCCTACTGATCCGTAGGGATCCGTTTTAGGGTGCTGGGTGTTTGCCTCATGTAGTGTTAGGTATCACCGTAATCTCCTTGCTGCTGGAGTGAGTTGGTTGAGAGTGTGGCTTCCTCTCCTGGGTGTGGTGGCTTCTGATTGTTCCTTGCTTAGAGGTTAGGCAGCAGGCCTGTAACTGCTGTACATGTGGGTCTTGCATTTTGCTGCTGGAGGTTCTGGGAGCCTCCTGATCACCCGAAAGCACCCTCCCTATCTAGTAATTCCTTATCTGTTTGAGCTGAGCACTCCTGGTGGAAAATTCCCCCTCTTGTGAATGCTGAGCATGTCCACAAGATGCTGATGGGTGTTAAAGAAAATGCCAAAACAGTATTAGATGTGACTGAAGTCTGATGCTGTTGGGGTAGCCCATCAGTCTCCTTTGTCAGGTCTGACATGAGTGTGGTGCAGACTTGCTTGGAATTTCAGGTCCACTTCTGTAAACAAGGGTGCACACAGCTTGTAATGAGTGTACAGCTGGCTTATGGAGAAGTTCTGGGCTTTCAGTCTGAAGCATCTGCTCAGTAAATAACTCTGCTGCTCAGCCAGGCACTGGGTTTGTGGGCAGAAAAATCTGACTTTGGAAAATGGGAAGCCACTGACTCTGCTGCAGCCAAAGCTGTGTATTCTGGGCTGCTTGGAAGCGTGTTCTAGGGCTGAAAGCATTATGGCTTGATGTGAGTGCATATGGAAGCAGTATTTCCTATGGTACTCAATCTTCAGATTGGTTTTGTTACTGTGCCTTCTGGCTTTATTGTGAGCATGCCCTGAAAGTAGATGGAGAGCCTAGTCTATGCTCAAGATGTAATTTACTAGTGGTGCCACTCCAGTAACATTTAATAGCCTGAAATTGTGGCTTTGCTAAGATTGGTTTTACTATAGCCTTACTCTAACTGGTTCTGTAGATGACTAGCTAACAGAAGAACAGTGCCTTGAATATTAGCTGTGCCAACTTCAGGGCTTAATACTCTGGCTCCTGGAGGTTTAACTTCAGTAAGCTTTGCATATACTGAAATAAAAGCCTTACTGTTTTTAGTAACTTTCTGGCCTTGGTAATCAAAGGGGATATATTAGATCCAGAAGTAGCCTTTATGCCAGCTAATCTGGCAGTGAGCTCTCTGACTATTGGCCTACATGCTAAACATGGCAGAAGCTGATACTAACTTAGCAAATCTGATTACTGGCTAAATCCTAGATGTGTATGATGGGATCCTGAACCACTGAAGGAAATCTGGCTTACTGGTGGGATTCTAGCCAAGTAGGCTAAGATTTCTGCTAACCCATCCTCAGCTGTATATGGGGAAACTCTTAAGAGGTGCAGAAAGATAAGATCTGTTCACCTCCACTGAAGCACTAGATTGAAGCCAGCTTGGAGGAAGGACTCTGCCAGTCTGAACAGTGCCATGCCCTGAATACTTTCATCCTGCTAGTCCTCTGCATGCTGTTAAGTGGTGGTAAAGAGTAGTATTGACTGCTAAAACTTTCTGGAGGTCACTCCAGCTGAAGGAAAGATACAAAGAAACACTCCCAATTCTCCTCTCTTAGAACAAGCAAATGTGTAAATATCAGTTCCTGGCTAGTGGTGCTAGGCAAAATTTCTTAATCCCTAATTATTTGAGCACTCCTGGCTCACTAACTGGTATGAGATGGATAGAGGGAGTGGGTGTGCCAGCCATTGAGTCTCTGAAGTGAAGGCCATTACCCTAAATCACCCACATGGAATCACTGAAATCAGTTCTGTGTTTGTCTGCTCTAGTAGCTAGTTCCAGTGCAGCTGCAGGGGTGTGATCCCACAGCAGAACACACCTCAATTGGTTATCAGATTATCTTGCTTCTGGTCAGACATGTAGTATCAGGCCTGGCCAGGTCTGCACAAACACTTTATGGCCCCTGGCTGACCTACAAGTGCAACTTGCATGTTGCAATAGTGTAACAAACAGCAGCTGTATTCCCTACAGCCCACAATACTAGAGATTCCCCCCAATCCAGAGAATAGGAATGTGCAGATTGTAGATCAGTTTTGTTCTCAAATACTAGGTTTTCAAAAGACAGGCTTGACAGATTCCTGTGGGAGGTGGCAAAGCTTTTTACAGAGCAGCATTTTAACACCTCCTTTAGGTTTTGAGAGCTGACATAGTCCCAGAGATCTGGTCCCACCTTCCCCTTACAATGCTCCCTTGCTTAGACTGCCTCTGGCCTTCCTCCTTTGTCTCCCAAGCACTGTTTGAAGAGGTGTGTAATTATTTGAAGAGGTGTGTAGTTAGCACTGCCTGTTCACATTCCAGGCTGTTCCTTGCTGAAAGGCTGCCCATGTCTACAGCAGTGCAGTGCTGGACACTCCCACTAATCTAAAGTGATACTTAGAATACTGATTTTTTTTGCTCACTGTACTGTTGACTCGTTATCATGAGGCATTAGTGACTCAGGTTGGGTATTGTCAACTTAGGGTAGGTCACTTTCCTCTTGGGAAGCTGTAGTAATTGGCGAAGAAATCCACCAATGTATCTGGCATAACTGTACTAGAAACTCGGATCTGTACAGCAGCACTCAAATGAAGTCTGGGCCTGTTTGAACATCTGTGTAAACTTAGTCTGGGTTTTTTATAAATTCCAGCATTACCTAAGCGCACAACTATTTAGAAACTGCTACTCCAAAATGGTGTCTGTCAACTCGACCTCTCCTTAGCTTTCTTCTCTGAACTGGAGCTGGCATGGGTCACTCAGGCAGGTGGGCTTTTGGACAGTAGCTTACCTGGCCAGGGAAACTCTTCTGGCTCCATCTAAGGATATCCTGGAGAGTAGCAGCGGTTTTGGTATGCCAGAAGAAAGAGCTTCTGAGGAAGGAAGGGTGGGTTCTAATGTTGGCATACTGCAGTTTCCGTTGTGCTCCTTGTTTCAGTCACTGCTTCATTGACTTCTTGGTGTGCAGTGATGAATAGGCTTCTCTGGGTTACTTTCTGTTTCACTGAAACTTTCTGAGCAGGGGCCTGAGAATCTACATGGGGAAAAAAGATGCCTCATACTTGTTGCCTGTGAATCTGGTTGCCCCAAGATAAACAGCCTTCTCCCAGCTCCTCAAATACGATTCCCTTGGAAGTCTGTCTCAACATGCTGACTGTAAATTAACTGGAGCTGTGGAAAGCATTCTCCAGCAGACAGTTGGTGGATTTTCCTTTTACGCCTTTCCTGAGTCTGGTGGTATGGCTTGTTGTTCAAAAACAGCGTGGACTTGAAATGGCTTGGGGCTTGAGCTGTAATGGGTTGTCTGATCAGTCTTGCATCTGCCATGTCTGACTATAGGAGGGAAGAGCTTATCCACATTGGCTAGCTCTGTGCTCTAAGCACAATAGGTGTAAGTTGTGCTTGGCATGAACTGACTGAAGTGTTGAGATCACTTCCATTTTCTCACAACATGTTACAATGCCAGTGCGGTAACTGGGTGGGAAACTCCCAGACTTTCCATCCTGTTCAAATACTGGCTTGTTCAGTACATGGTGCTCTTGAATATCAAAGGCAAGGTTGGGTATGGATACTGGCCTGGAATTCCTAGAAGAGGGGCAGGAAGAAGCAATCACATCAAGATCTCTAGGGCAGTTTACATTACAAAATTAAGCTGATGTATCTTAGGTTGACATACAGCCCCTACAGCAGTTCAATAGCTTTTCCACATCCACACACCTCTCCTTGTGTCAGCAGTGCACCTCCTTGCCAGGTGTGCTTGCACCAATTTAACTATTAATGTAGGGCATTGGGGACAATTTCTGAAAGGCAGCAACAGTCAGTGTAAGCAATGCAGTGTGTACACTGATGCTGTGTTGAGCTAAGCCCTATACCTCTTGCACTGGTGGCATCACGTTGGTGGGAGCTACATTGTAGTGTAGACCAGGACATGAGCTGACACATACTCTGCTGTTATAGCATTTTCCATCAATCTTGAGGTCACTTAGTCTCACAATCACAGAGGGACTTGCTCAGGCTCATAGGACACTTATGGCAGTTGAATACTTTTCACTTCTCTGTAGGACACAAGTAGTTTCCGGAAGAAGCATCCGTAGTGACATTTTATTTATGGGGAAACTGAGGCACAGGGAGGCTAGATGTGCTGTTCCTGAGCAAGCCTAGAACCTTCATCTCCTGACTGCAAGCCTGGTGCCTGACCCACCAAACAGCAGTCCATTCTAGCTCACTGCCAAGGCATCCTTTATTCCCCCAGAATTAGTAAGGGATCATGTGACCCAAAAGTGGTGGTAGGAGTTGCCTACACTGGTTTCAGGTCAAGCAGTAATGGATGTAACTGACTTGAAAAGTAGCTGGATTTCCCTGCCCTTCTACTCACTGGTCTCCCAATCCCTGAAGTGATACATGCCATGCACTGGAATACAAACTGAGTTAACATTCTTCAGCTCGGAAAGGGGCTGCCGTGAACTACCAGACTCCGTGCAGAACAGCATCCCTAACAAGCTGAAATCAGGTGGAGTTGGAAGGGCCCAGGATGCCACAGAATTGGGTTCCAAGCTCTGTGTGGCTTCTCCTGCACAGCCCTGGCTCTGAGCAAGTCAGACACTCCTGACACTTGAGCTGAAGTCTGTCCCAGCTGGTCTGAAAACAGGCAGCTTGATTTCCTGGGTGCATAGGGATTAAGAATCTGACCCTGATTGCAGCCAACAGGGCGTGCTAAGATGACTGCATACCTGGGAGTCCAGGGGCAACCTACATGCTGGCCCCAGTTTACATCTGGCAGTGCAAAGACACTTCAGGGTAATAAAATTAAGCCACTCCCAGCTCTTGGTTCTGCTCTTTATTTGCAACCTCATAAGGAATTCTTTTGTAATTGTGGTATTGTCATATTATAGCTAAGCCAGCAGTTGTCATGGAAACATGTACACTGCCACCCTGGCTTGTTGCAGCCTGGTGTTAGTGTTGGCTCACATCTCGGAAGAGGCATAGATCTCTAGAGCTGGGGGCTGGGCACAGGTGGTGCCCACTAACAGAGCCAAATAATTCCCTTACTAGTGTGAGGAGCCCTCTTGGTGGCTGGAGGGACTTTGTATTAAGCCATCAAACTCTGTAGAAGGTTCTGAATGTAAGTTCCTGTATCCTGCAGATCACCAAGGGCTCTGTTCAAGCTGGGTAGGGGTTGCCTTCCTAAGTTTGGCAGTGTGCCTGAGCTGCTGCTCATTCTGCAGGTGCAGAGTGATGGGGGAGGGGCACCCTTCTGTGCAAAGGTAACAAAACTAAGCTGGATTTTGTTGCATTTACAGCTGTCAGGAATTCCTCTCCCCTAGTGCTTGGGGTAAGCTGCAGGGAGGTGAGTGGTGGAAGGTGGAGCCCCCCTTGCAGCAGCAGGGTGGCTGAAGAAGGGGGAGAAGCAAGCAGTTCCACAGCAGTGACAGAGCTTTGTCCCCACCCCAGCTGAGCTGAGTCAAGCTTAAAACAGATCTAGCCAGAAACTGAAGTGACAGTGATGTCCCCCCTTAGCCATGGGCTGGGGACAGCATCCTACCCTCCAGCTGCTCTGCATGTGAGGGCAGGGGCCTTTCCATTCTGGTGTTCCTCTGACCTTGCTGGGGAGCAGAGTTCTCTCCTGTTGGTCTGTCTTCAGTCTGTGCACTGATGGCAACGAGACCACTCCTTGGCCAGCTCCTTTTGGTTGAACTCTTTCCAGTTTTAACCCCTTCCTCTCCTCCAGCAGGGCTTGGTCCATGGTGGCATGATTCAGGCATCACTTGTGGAGGTTCCCACAGAAGAGGTTGGGGTGGGAGGGGGGCCACTTGCATGGAAGCACTCACCTAGGGACATCCTGTTCTCCTTGAAACCTGCCACTGGATGGGACTGGCTTCTCTCCTGCTCATCAGGGCACCCTGCATCTGTTAATGGTCCAGCCAAGGAGAAGAGCTGAATGGCTTGTCTTGAGCTTCAACTCCAAATCTCTTGAGCCCTATTCTAACACTGGCTGTTTTCCATTGCTCAGCTGGTATGGCACTGCTGCTCCCCCAGGCTCAAGTTGGCTCCCTTCGAAGCCTCATCGACTTGCAGGCTGGTTTGTTACATGTGGTGGGTGGTTAGGGTATTTCAAATCTAAAGGTCCTGCCAGACTCTTCAGTGTTAAGAAGCTGCAGCTCACTTCAGTGTAGCTCTTGCTAGCAGCTTGAAGTCATGCTGAGAGGAAGAAATCGGATTGCCCAAGGCAGAGTGGTCAGTTATTACTGCGTTTGAGTGGCAAGCAGACATCAGCTGTAGAGACCTCCCATGATGTGGGAGGGGAGGAATGGGCATTGAGCCCAGTGTACTAGTTCATCTGCAGCCTCAGGCTGGGTTGTAATGTTCATAGGATACCTGCCTAGTGTCACAGTAGCCCATAAGGTGTGTCTAGCACTAGAGGAATTGCTTTGCTTGCATAACTGTTGTAGCTATTCATGTGCCTAGATCTGAGTGGAGATCCCATCTCCCTGCTGAGAGAGCAAAAGCTCAAGTGACTCCCTTTCCCAGACTCCCAGCTGGCTTGTTTCACAGCAAGACCTGGGTGACCATCTGATCTTGAATCAGAGCTACAGCTACACTGCAAGGGCTATGGTGGCCCAGCTGCAGTGCAGTAGCTGTTCATACTTATGATAACAATGGAAGGGTTTCCTCTTTCAGGGTAGTAGACTATTTCTGAGGTGGCAGCAGCAAGGTGGATGGAAGAACTCTTCCATCAGCCTAGCAGGGTCTAGCGCGGGCATTGGGTCAATCTAACAGGCACAGGGGGGGCATGAAATGTTTCACAGCTGAGTACTGGAGAACCCAAGTTCTATGTATAGACCAGGCCTAAAGCATTTTAGCTGCAGACACTCCTCACTAGCCTGTATTGAGAGGCTGACTCTGAAACAAGGCGCTGTCTTGTTTCTGTACTTCCCCTCTAGCTCCAAATTCCTGCTAAACTACAGAGCAAAGTCCAGATGCTGTTCAGAGTTTCCAAGATGTCCTGGAAGCCTGTCTCTAGAGGCTGGCAGTGACCTGCATTGGCTGGGCTAAGCACAGTAATCAGCCCTGGAAGTCTGGCACTGCCCCTCCTGGTCAGGGGATTCCAAAGAGCTGCTGCCTCCTCCAAACATGGTTCCGATAAACTTGAAACTTTCCTCCAGCCTCAGAGTCCTGGCTCAGCCACTGAAAGGGCTGCAGCGTTCATGGAATGATAGGCTGCTGTAGAGAATAAAGGGAGTCGTGTTGTCCTCTCACAGTTCTGGTTAGCTGGAAATCCTCTGACAGATCTAATCTTCATGCAACAGAGGTTAGTTGGGCAGGTACCTGTCACCAGTTTGCTTGACCTGGGATCCTAGTTCTTTGTCTTGGGATGCTGGGAACGTGTGGTGCAGCTTCACTGCATGACAAAGGACACCTCAGCATTGTCCCACACCACCATGGGGAGTACAGTCTCCACTAGCCAATGTGGCACTGCTTTCATTGTCCATCTCAGTCCACAGTGGACTAGGAAATGGATCCCAGGAGCCCTCCCTTACTGTCAGGGCTAGACCACTGTAGACTAGCTCATGGTGTGATCACTCTCCAGGCTGAGGCAGAAGTTGCATCCTTGAATCGCCGTATCCAGCTAGTAGAGGAGGAGTTGGACCGGGCTCAGGAGCGTCTTGCCACAGCTCTGCAGAAGCTGGAGGAGGCGGAGAAAGCTGCAGATGAGAGTGAAAGGTGAGCAGCAGGAGTCTTCCTGCAGATACCACTCCTCTCTGGTTCTACACTAATATTGCAGATTGCACAGGTCATGAGGGAATGGCTGAGGTTCTCCTGAAAGTTAATGCAAAAAACACAACCTACCAGATGTACATGGATCTTGGGAGTGAAGTATGTAGGCAAGGAGACATAGCTCCTCAGCTGGATGATCAGACTTCCCTTTAGAAGTCTGTGTCCATCTTCTGCCCTGTCACAACCTCCAGCTTGATCTAGTCTTCATGGTTTGCTCCTGGCAAGTCCTGCTTTAGACTGTTGCTGCTTTGGCCCCAAGATTTCTGTATTTTACCCTGATCAGACACTGCTCAACCCACATAATAATCCTCCTGCAGACTAAGGGAGCTCAGCACTTGCCATCTTTCTCTGTGGTGAAAAGAGATTAATCTCTTGGTTGAGGCTTTAGGCCGTGTGTGCATGGGTGAGCTTACAGCTGCACTGCTGCAAGGTGGCTTGTGTTGCCGTCCCATCAACATCATGTGGGTACTGCCCCTTGGTGAGTAGGTCTTGTCAGCAGGAGAAGTGCTCCAGCTGACAGTGCTGGGCATGCTGCCATTTATGCCAGCAAAACTGTTGCTTAGGGGGTTTGTATTTTTCACACCCCTGAGACACCAGCTTTGCTGACAGTGGTTGTGTAGATGTGGCCTGAGGCTCTGCAGAGATGTCACTGGTCTGAGTCAATGCTAGACTGAACTGTAACATTGCTGGATGAGGTAAACTGTCTGGTGACCCCCAAATAAAGCAATTAGGTATAATCCCCCAATTGCTGTTGGCCCTGTGGTGTGTAAATGTCAGTTCAAGGTCAGTTGTGTGCATCACCCCACTTCCTCTTGTCTTGGGCAGAGGCATGAAAGTGATTGAAAACAGAGCCCTGAAGGATGAAGAGAAGATGGAACTACAGGAGATCCAGCTCAAGGAGGCCAAGCACATTGCAGAAGAGGCTGACAGGAAGTATGAGGAGGTGAGGCTCTCAAAGCTATCTTGCCCCACTTGGTTTTACCCAGGGGTGAAGGAGCTCTCCTAATGGATCCTGACGAGGGAAGTGCTCTCCTGAGTGAGCACTAGGAGTTGGTGTTTCACCCAGCAGAGGTCATGCCATCCTTTAATAAGGAAACTGGCCAGCTGGGCTTCACCATGGACTCTGTCCTGAGCTCCTTCCCCAAAAGACACTCTTGTCTTGTCACTATCCATGGCTTTCTCTCCTCCAGGTTGCCCGGAAACTGGTGATCATTGAAGGAGACTTGGAGCGCACTGAGGAGAGGGCTGAGCTTGCAGAGTCGTGAGTATTTTGCCTTGGACCTCATCTCATGACTCCCTCTGCATGGGAACTAACACGACTGAAACCTCCCAAACCTTGTTAAACAAGGCCTGAAGTGTAGGCTTGGCTCCCTTGAGCTGTCTCCTACCAGGAAACAATGAACACTTGA
The DNA here is from genome assembly GCA_007922305.1 of Dermatemys mawii. NCBI lineage: Eukaryota > Metazoa > Chordata > Testudines > Dermatemydidae > Dermatemys > Dermatemys mawii. The sequence goes on along the minus strand of ML677492.1, from coordinate 1,096,063 downwards.
TCTGACTTGGGGGCATGGAATGCCATATGCATATCACAGCATCTGCCTTGCAGTGGAGATGCCCACCCTCTTTGCATGGAGTGACTTCATACCAGCAGGGTCAACAGGTCCCTCTCAGCCTAGTTCTTCTCACCAGCCTTGCTTTGTAGGTCACTAGAGCAGCTGATGTCTAGCTTATCTGGAAATTGCAGAGACACTGAGGCAAATGCACAATGCACCCTACTGCTATTGCAAAGGCCCTCTGGACAGGGAATTAAAGTAGCCTATGGAGCCATAGAACATCAGTGCCGGAGTCTGATCTGGCTTCTAAGATCCTATCCAGAACTCAAGACTCTTGAACAGAGCATTGCTGAGTAGCTGGCTAATTTCTATCCAGAACATGAACATAGATGCAATGTAAAAGCTTTTATTTCCTCAAGTGTAGCTGCTTTAGTTGGCTTAAGGGGGAAGTCAGAGCCTTTCTGTTGCATCTTTTAGGCCTTGTATAACAAAGTCACTTGTGTGCATGTACAGCAAGTATAGTTGTGCTTCCCACCCAGATGTGCATGTCATGACCATGACTTTTCTTTGTTTTTCCCTCTCCCTTCCCTTTTTTTGCTCGGCTTTGTTTGTGATGTTGCTGCTCCTTTTGACCTTTGCCCCCCTTGCCTGGCTTGTGCCATCATGTGATCGTCCCTAACAGTCGTTGCCGAGAATTGGATGAGCAGATTCGATTGATGGACCAGAATGTGAAGTGTCTGGCTGCTGCTGAAGAAAAGGTACTAACCCTTCCCTTAAAGTGTTAAACAGATCTTGTGGCCTCCTCTTCACACTCCTGCCGTCTGCTCCTTAATAGCATCCCTCTCCATTTCTCACTTCTGCAATGCTCCATTCTCTCCTGCTGACTGGCAAACCTCCCTTTCTCTGAGTAGTAGAACAGCTTCCTCACCACAGCATACTTATGAATGGTCAGGTTTTTTACAAGACTTTGGGTCCAGCATGAATCTGCATCCAGCTCTAGCTACTCAATTTTAAGGCCTTGCTTTAGTGTGGACAAGGCACTAAGAATAGGCGTCTGTAGTCAGAGCCTGTATGGGTGTTCACTTCATACAAAGCTGCCTGTCAACTCTCCTGACAGCCTGGAAGTGAAATCCCACTTGGTGTGGTCACGTGAGATCTCTCTCCTAAAGAGCTCTGCAGTCTTCTCTGCACATGGATTCACTTTTTCATCTCTCTCCTGTCTCCCTCCCACTTTTCTTTCCTTCTCTCCTGCCTTTTTAAAACCTCCACAGTAAATGTTCGGAGCTGGAGGAGGAGCTGAAGAATGTCACCAACAATCTCAAGTCTCTTGAGGCTCAGGCTGAGAAGGTAGGGCTGCCTTGCAAAGGGCCAGAAGCCTGTGGCACTCCTGCATGGGCTGCCTGGCTAAAGAGCACCCAGTGACATGGGAATACTCTCTGGTCTGCAGTACTTGTAAGGGCCTTGGTGTGAGGCCAAGTTGTACAGAATCAGTCTGCATGTCTTTGAGAGCCACAGACATGGGTGTGCCGGTGATTTTGCAATGCAGAGCTAGTAGCTCTGAGTCAGTTTCTAAAGTCAGGATGACAAGGAGGGTGAGGTAATCTCCCATTGGACCAATGATGGTTTATCTCTGCAGTGGTGGTGATCATTGTCTTAAGCTGCTCCAAGATTGGGGAGGGGAAGCTTCACATCCAACATGAGTGCAAGGCATTGGCTGCCTGGTTGTGAAGCAGACTTAGGCACATGGATGAATAATGCTACATGTCCAACACATGTTTTGAGGTTGGTTTCCAAACCACCTTCTGGTGGATAAGCGTCATGTGAATTACTGTCCTGAGCCAGCCTCTTTGTGGTTGGCCCACTTGGTGCAACACATGCAGGCAGGAATGTTGTGGTGCAAGAGTGAGCCTCTAACCTCCCCTCTGCAGCTGAGGTCTGGACAGAGTGACTCTGATTTCAGGACCTATTTGTGGAGGCAGTTAATAGCACTTAGTGGTGCTGGGGTTTGACTTTGTCTCTTCCACAGTACTCTCAAAAAGAGGATAAATATGAAGAGGAGATTAAGATTCTGACGGACAAACTCAAAGAGGTGAGTGGGCACTTCTCCAGGGTCTGAAAGTGTTCCCTGGGGGTGGGATTTAGAAAGGGGTGGTCAATCACCAGATGCCAACACAGGGGCACCTCATTCTGAGGCAGTCCACACTAGCTTGACTTCTGTGGTAGACTCCTAATTCAAAGTGAAGAACCACTGACTAGCCCTGTATTAATTGGCTCTGTTTTCTGTCAGGCGGAGACCCGTGCAGAATTTGCTGAACGATCAGTAGCCAAACTGGAGAAGACCATTGATGACTTGGAAGGTATGTCTTGGGGACTGATGTCAAATGGAACATAAGGAGTGGCAAAGACTCAGTTGGCCCATCTAAGTGACGTTACCCCAGATGCTGTGGTACTGGAGCTTTATGGGAGGGAGCTGACAGGCCACCCCTGATCAGAATCCTCTCTGCTTGATTACTCTTTATGGGCATGGCCCATTCTGGTTCAGCTTGCTGGCTGGTGTCCAGTGGTGTGAGCTGAAGTTAGAGCTGCTGAGTCACTCTGGTCCTAGTATCTCCTGTTAAACAACCAGCCCAGTCTCCTTCAGCATCAGTGCAATGTGTGTTTGCTGCTTGGCACTCAGGTGTCTCCTGGCCACTCCAGACTAAGCAGCTGAGAGTTCCGTGTGGTGTTGCCTAGAATGCATTTGTGTGGCCAGGAAAACTCCTCCTCCGAGTCTGAAATGTCTGGAGTGGGGTTGGGGAAAGACTGTTGTACAGCATCCTGAGAACCTCAGTAAGTAGGAACAGCAAGATGTTTATCAGGTTAGTGCCACAAACACCTAGAGCAGGTATTATAACCAGGTGGAAGCCAGTATTCGGCTAGACCCCTTAAGCCTTGCATAAGAGATGCTAACCATAGAGTACAGCAACTTCCAACACATGGAATGGCTCTGGTCCACAATTCGATCTGCCCTGATCCTGTGACTAAGCAGTCCGAGTCTCCTGTTGAGTCCGTAGCTTTTGGTAGCTTAAAATAATGAAGACTTGGGTCTAGCTAGCATCTTGGCTACATCAGAGCTGGACTTTTGCGAAGATAGTTTCAGTCTAGAAATCATACTGTCAGTACTGCAAATACTGCCACCTGAACTGTACTTTCTAAATCCGTGGATGACTTATGTTAAGTCACTTATCCAGTGGAAGGCTTAATTTCAGTTCAATGGCAAAAACGTCTGTTGCATGCTCTGCTTGAAACTGATCATGAGACAGTTGGCTCTGATCTACAAGCCTGCTGCTGAAGTGACCTAGTTTAAGACCTGAACAAAACCTGGCCCTCTGGACTCTCTGTAGAACAACATAACAGCTGTACTGTAGCCAGAAGTCCTAGTCCCTTGGAATTAAGTGGGCTCATAAGATCAGTACTAAAACTCTAAGACTGGATTTCAGGCCTCCTGATTAAGGTATAAGAACATAAGAGGCCATACTGGGTCAGCTCAAAGATCCATCTAGTCCAGTATCCTGTGGGCCAACAGTGGCCATTGCAAGGTGCCCTGGAGTGAGTTTACCTAACAGGTAAAGATCAAGTGATTTCTCTCCTGCCATCCATCACCTCAAACCCCACCCCACCCCCACCCCCACCAAACAGAGGCTAGGGACACCATTCCTTACCCATCCTGGCTAATAGCCATTAATGGACTTAACCTCCATGAATTTATCCAGTTCTCTTTTAAACCCTGTTATAGTCCTAGCCTTCACAAGGCAGGTAGTCTGCTAGCTTTCTCCAGTTGATTAGATAACAGGTGTGGTTTGAATGCTAGGATTTCTCCTGTTAATTGTACATGTTCACTCTGTGGTGGGAATTCCCTACATCTGTAGACTAGATGACTAAAGCCACTAAGCATGGGGAATCTTAGTTTCATATTGAAACTGAGGTGAAAATACCCAGCTGATATCTACCCTCTAGCTCAGGAAAGGAGCATTGTTTTGTTGCTTACTGCAGATCCAGTCAGGCAGGTGACCCTTGTGAATAACACCTTGAGTTGCATTTCTTTGAAGTTAATAGGCCTGCTTCTCAAGCAACTGGTGTTTGTAACCTGCAAGGCCCTTGATTAAACCAGACCAAACCTGGTCTTGTCTCTAAACAAAATGGACAGAGGGGTTCCTAACTACATTGAGTTGCAGCTTTTTCTCCTGTTCCTGGATTCCATGCTGCATTTCCTGCCTCTGAGTTTTTAGACCATTCCTCTACCTTTTATTGGTTTTCCTTTTTGTTCTCCTCAAACCTCTTCAGATGAGCTCTATGCCCAGAAACTGAAGTACAAAGCAATTAGTGAGGAATTGGACCACGCCCTCAATGACATGACTTCCATGTAAATATCAGCTGGCTGTGGTGGTGTTTGCCTCTGCTTGAGCAGGCTGAACAGCCAGAACTTGCTTGGTTTGCTGTGATTGATAGTCTGGCTATGGAAACCTGCACAGAAGACGGTAGCTTTTCCTGCAGCTCTCTGCCTCTAGATTAATGCGGCAGTGTCTGTCAGCATGCTGTGACTAACTCTTGAGTTAGACTGTGATGTGCATGTACAGATCTAGTATGATGCAGAGTTAGCTTGGAATGAACAGGGACTGGCGTGAATTCATTTAATGTGCCAAGTAAGGGTGTTCCCAGTTTCTCCAGAGAAGGCTCCCTGCAGGGAGCCATGTGCCATTGTTTTGCAAGATCTAGAGTGGCAAGGCTGTAGTTAGTGCTAGTCAGATCTCATGGATAATGATCCTGGGATTGAGAAGATCATAAAACTACCCTGGAAATAGCCAAAAGTAGTTTTACTATAAGTAGCTTTGTGACTTGTTGTGGACTCTGCATGCTCCCGTGCTTACTGACCAGGGAAGGGGCGGATAGTAAATGTCCTTGTTTCTAACATCTGGAAGCTCCATAAACCCAAGTTTGCAGTGTACAAACCCTTACAGGCCTCCTAAAACAAGTGTCTCCTTTATTTCATACAGATAAATCTGATTCCAAACTCCACTTTGGATTTGCCTCTCTGCTTGGTGACTTGTTCTGCACTGCACCTTCACTTCTGCTCTTTCTGCTCCTCTCTGAATTCCAGTGCCCTTGTCCAGTTAGACTGTGTGCAGGGCATCCCTGGGAATAAACACTGAACGCACTGAAACTCAGGAGCAGTTGTGCTTCACTTGCATTCAAACAAAGCTTCCTCTGTCTGACCCATTGTGCCAGACGCTGCTGTGCTCAGAGGGGCGGTTGTTTCAGTATGTCTGGGGATGGGCTGAGTGGAGCAGCGGTTTGTTCTCATGCGCATATTTCATGTAGCTTCAAAGCTCCTTTTGTACTTGCTATTGCTTGAGCGTGTTGTCACTCTTAAGGAACAACTTGATGTACACAGTGAGGATGAGTGAAATGGCTGGTGCTGCTGAGCAATGGATTTCTAGACTTGCTGCCTGACAGTAATCTTCAGTGTTGCCTCCAGGCCCATGTAACTCCCCCATGTCAGTGGAATATAGACATTGATGCACTAAGTTCGTCCTTCTGCTGTCTGTTCTGAATTGCGTATCTCCAAACAGTACAAAGTGCTGAGTGCTTCCTTGGGGTGGTTGCAGGAAACATGAAGCTGCATTTTTGTATCCTGGTCTTGGTAGAGAATGACTTCATCACCCTGGATTGCCTTTTACGATGCAGTCAGCATTGGAGCAATCGCATGCTGGCTCACTGTAAAGTCACTACATACACCTTGTCTGCTTTACCCTGGTCAGTGATCACTTGGCTGGATGCAAAAGCTAATAAATGGAGGGAACTGGTTTCAAAGTGGTAGCCATGTTAGTCTGTATCAGCAAAGAACAAGGAGTACTTGTGGCACCTTAGACTAACACTTATTTGGGCATAAGCTTCTGTGGGCTAAAACCCACTTCATCAGATGCATGGAGTAGAAAATACAGTAGGAAGATAAATTGATATACATTACACAAAGATGGTGGTAAAGCACATGTGAATTCCAGCTGAACAGGATTGGTCAGGTGCTAAAGCTGTACCAGTAGCAGCACTGAATTCTACTTGTGTGGAGACAGATTCCTGGCTTCTGTAGTGCAAAAATGTCCATCTGATGAGGTCAGGAGTGTAGAAGCTAATGGGCCAAGAGGCATACATGCCTCTTGGCCCAAGTGCTCCGCCAGCAGATATGAGGGAATTGTGGACTCTTCACCCAGAGTGTAGTGCTGGGTTCCTAGCTGGTGATGGGAACCAGTCATGGTGCATACATATGTCATTTGACTTGTCCAAGTTACTAGAATTTTTGGGATTATGAACACTACCCAGGCTGACAATGTCTGCTGCCCACTGTGGCTCACCAAACCTCTCCTGGTTCTCAAATTGTTTCACTTTGTCCTGGAAGTCCTGATGTAATGTCCCAACATAACCCTTCCCAAGCCAGATCTCAGGAACGAGGCCAGGTGCTCTGTACTTCAGAAGACTTGCCCCAGCCTGCTCTCATGTCACTCTACTCTTCAGCAATGTGGCCCCTTCCAGTTCACTCAGCTGGCTTACAACAGCACCCAGTCAGCTGGTACCATTGCAAGGAACTGTGTAAATACAGTCCCTACCCTGAAAAGGCTACATGCTGACTTGTTGGGATGTAGCTATGGTGGCTCGAAGTTCTAAGATGCTGAATTTTTCATATTGCATCATATGAAGACATATTTCCACTATGCCTTGTAACCTTCATGGAAGCCTCCTTTAGAGTCTATCAAACACTTCTCCACCTGCCCCAGGGTATTAAAGCACAAGTAACAAGTCATCACACTGAAATCTTCATCCTTGGAAATATTCCCTGCTTGTCAGAAGGGTTAGGGTTCAACATGGTTCCTGCCCTTGACCTAAAGATTCTCACTTTGGGCTGGGGGGCCAAGAAACAACACTTCCAGCACAAGTTAGTGGACTCTGTAGCTCCATGTGGCTCCCCTGGGATCTTCCTCTTTACTGTGAACTGAAACATTTAGGGAGTAGGGTGTCAGCAGGCCCCCTTGCGGCCAGTCATGCCGGAGCACCTGCAGTAGTGTTAGTGCTGCACTTCCTGACCTGGGGTTGTGAAAGCTGAGGGGGCCAACCAGCTTGGTTGGCACATGCTCCTGTTGGCCTGCCTATGCACTGGGCTCAGCAGCTCTCCCCAGAGCAGTAGGTGGAGAAAGTGACAAGAGCCTCCTGCAATGCTGAGAAGACTCTCCTGGCCACCCTTGCAAAGCAGGGTGTGTTTCCTACCAAACAGTCTGGCTGAAGTCATGGGCTGAAGAACAAGTACTATTTAGCTCAGTGGTATCCAGTATGTTTGCCACTAGCCATATGTGGCTTTTTATAGGAAATTCTAAATGAATTTCTATGGACACAGCTCATCTAGCTGCTGGATTCCCCTCCCTTGGGTCTGGGCCATAAATGAACTCAGAGGGGCTCATTTGGTTCCTTCCTCTGCTCCCCAGTCTAGAGATGGCTTTGACAGTCCCCTTAAAACCCTTCTGGCTCCACTGCTCAAAGCCTCAGGCAGTTACTCACTGGCATTACATGTTCATGCATTGCTCACTGGGGTGTACTCAGAGCTCATCAGGGTCACCATCTGCCCAGCCAAGGGCTGCAGTGGCAGCCTGCCCTGAGACAGCAGAGTGGGTCCCAGCAATAATGGTAGGGGTCTAATCCCCCATCCCACTTGGAGAAGGGCAGGGGTCAGTGTGTTGGGTCCTATAGTCTAGCTGCACTATGTGAGAGGCCCACTGTAGAATACCATGGCCTTCGGAGCACACAACAAACAGAGCCCCCCAGCCCTGAAATCCTATCCTTGGGGAACTGGCTGTCTTGGTTCCCAGTGTGGTCTGTAGAAGCTCCGATTAACTGGAAGCTGGGGACGGCTGTCAAGCCAGGGCCATCATGAAACCATCTCTATGGTCAAACATTAGTCTGAAGGGTGATTAGCTCAGAGAGCAGTTGGAGGGCTGAGAACACCTGTAACCCCCTAGAATGGCTCCCCCCAACCTGCCCCCTGAAGCATGTTGCTTTATTCAAGGGATGAGCAGAGGATAACTCTTGACTTCTTGCTGGCAAGAATGTGGCATTCTGTTCTCTGGGAGGGGTTTCAGTGGGGCTAGGCAGAGCTGGCAGTTGTCAGGCCTGCTGACTTGTTCATTGCAAGGGCCCTGTCTTAAGGACCTGCACTTGGACTAGGCTAGCAGCTTCTACTGACCAGTGCATACCTGTGTGATCTTAATGGTACATGCAGCTGATCGAAACCATGCCCCCTCCATCCTTCCCTCCCCCAGCAAGAGTGTCCTGAGAGCACAGGAGTCTCTCGAGGCAGTCTATCAAGAGGACTTGTGTGTGTGTGTGGAGTGGGAGGGTGTTTAATCAGAGGGGCTCAGGAAAGGAGTGAGTGAAGGCTGTTAGGCATAAGCCTTTCCTAGAAACCTGAGCTGGGTTCTCTTGCTACCCACAGGGCTAGTCTGGTGGTTAGCCTGGCTAGCTGTGCCCTGACAGCCCGTGGCTCTGGAGCCTGCTTGTCTGGTTTTGGAAAGTTGGCAGGTTCCTGTGAATTGGCGGCTGCTGCTCTGAGACTTCCGGCATCTGTCTCTGGTGCTGCTGGGTGCAGGGCTGGCAGGTCTCCCATGGCACTTCTGTGGCTGATTATCCTGCTGTGGCTGTTATAAACCCAGCATGACTTAATGGCAAGGTCATGGACTGACAGCTGCCCCACATCTTTCTGAGGGACACTAGGGAAGCTCCCTGCACCCATCCATTTCTAGTCACATAGCTTCACTGTAAGCAAATGGGGTTGCCTGAGGGCTAGTCTTGATCTAGCTGTGTCCTTTCTGAATTGTTCAAAGTCCAAAGGGTGTTTACGCCCAGGAACAGGAGCCTTTGGAAAGAACTCACAATACCCTTCAGGCTTCACTTTCCAGGGACAATCTTTCTTCCTAAGCCTCCATAAGCCCTTGATAGGACATCTACTCTGGCCACACTTGGCTTCTACCACAGGCTTTCTGAGCTGAAAAGCAAGTCAGCTGTGCTGGTCTCATTCTGTCTCCACGCATGTCTGTAAAAACAAGCTGTGACTTATGATCCACAGAATGGCACATGTTAGGCACGGGTTGTATGACTTGCTCATCTTGATACTCTACTAACCTTCCCTTTCTTTTTCTCTCTTCTCTCTTCCTCTTGTTTCCCCTAATCCTCCTGTTGCTGATGCAGAGCACCTGTACAGCCAGCTTGAGAAAAATCGCCTGCTCTCTAATGAGCTGAAGTTAACGCTGCATGATCTGTGTGACTGAGAAGGTGGCCCACTAATGACACTAAACAAGCTTATTGTGAGCACCAGTGCTGTGGACCACAGTGAAATCTGATCATTCTTAACAGACTGGCAGATTTTGTGCAATTACTGCTATTTAATGAGGCAGCTAAAGTCTGTCCTCTACCTTTTTTGAAAAATTAAGTACCTCTGTTCCTCCATGCCTAAACCTCCCCAGGACTGTAATTCCTCCTGATTTTAATCACTCTGGGCAGTCTCACTCCAGAAGTGCAGTGGGGAGTCCATGGGGGCTGTTCTGGCTCTACCAGTCAGGTGTGATGTGGGGACTGGCTACACTGGAGACCTTTGTCTGTTAGATGAGTTGCTGTAGATGTTGCTTTTGACAATATCTGATGTCTGTAAGTGCTGTGACTGACCAATGTACTATATGCTGAATGTCTGTAGGATCTCCTGCTGCATGGATTGATGGCTGTTTCTAATCATAATAAACCACTGACCTTGTGGTCTGCAAGACCAAATGCAAACCTGTGCTGCTTTCATAAAGCCAAGCTCCATCCAGAAGGCCTGTGGAGAAACCTGGTCACTGTTAAGACCACATGGCCTGGGGTTTGGAGAGGCATCTTGGGAGTGAGTTGCTGTTGTCCAGGGATTTGCTAGCACCTCCAACTCATTATGTGTAAACTTGGAAATATTCCCCCTTGAGAGCCTGCTCAAGGAAAAGCTCATACATCCTGCAGTCTGTGGGCATCTGGAGCCACTAGCAGGGTGCCTTGCCTTGCACTCACTGCATCAATTCGAGACAGTCATGAGGGGCTGAGTTATGGGCACAGTTTCTCTCCCCAATCAGCAGGGATTACACTGTGTACAGCAGTGGGGTTAAGTTGGCAGCCTGTTTCAGGCTGTCTAAACAGCAAACAGTTTGACCGCATGTGAAGCGGTCCTGCATGTTGGTATGTCAGGGCCAGCTTTGGAATAAGGCTGATCCAGAACACTGGTTACTGTGGGATGTAGATTTTCCTGCCTAATAAAACACATTTGTAGCCTCCAGGGCAGACTTAGCATCCCATGCTCTTGCTAGCCTATTGCCTGCTGTTGACCTAGAATAGTCTTTCCTTCCTCATGCTCTCAGTCCCCATCCCCTGCAAAGAGGCAGTGTGTTTAGAATTGAGGCTTGCTGTCCAGTCTGGCTATTAGCAGGTAGTCCTGTGACCTTTTTGACCAGGCTCTTAACAGCTGCCATGTGATCACCTGGAGGAGGACCAGTTTCTGGCTGAAAGAAATTGCCCCTTATGTTTTGACTTGGGTTTGCAGCAGTCTCCCCAAGCTACTGTTAGGCAAACAAAGATGATCTGGGTGTTGAGATCTGGAAATGTAAGAGGTATAATGTTGACGCAGTGGGAGATCTGGGGGAGGCTAGCTTCAGTCTGACACATCTGCATGCCAAGTACTGCCTCTGGAGACCTTGCGGCTCAGGAAGCACCAGCACTTCAAGAAGTAGAGGCCAGGAACAAGCCTGGAAATTTGTAGCTTGTGGCTGCGTCTAATGAGGAGCTAACCAAAGCAGTGTGCTGGGGAAGTTAATGCAGGTCTCAGCAGGGGCTGTACCTATGTGTCTGGTAACTGTCTAACTCTTCCTCCCGCTAGATAAACTGAAATCCACCAAAGAGGAGCATCTCTGCACACAAAGAATGCTGGACCAGACCCTGCTGGACCTGAACGACATGTAAAGGATCCCTGCCATCGCCTCTGCCCCACCCCGTGACTCACGGGGGGCCAGCCCAGCCAGAGCTGCCCTTTAACCCCAAGGGATACCTTCTCTTGCCAATCCAACTTCTGCCAAGACACCTGAGGGTTAAAGGTCACCAGGTTGGGCAGAGCCTTAAACAGCATCATTAAGGGAAAGACAAACAATGCAATAATGTCTGGAGAACGAGAGATGTACACATTTTGTAACTACCACTTTTGTAGCAACCGTTGTAAACATTCCAAATAACTGGTGGTCACAAGCTGCACCTAAAAAGCTGTTGGCTTTAAAATTTGATATTAACCTCTTGCTCATCAGCTCTGGTTCCCTTTGCCTTGCTGCCGGTGGGGAAGCAGAGGTGGGGCAGTTAGTTGCCTGGCTAGGAATGTGGGGATCCTTTCTGCTAGGCACAATGCATCCTGTCAGAACGGGAAGTCCTGCAGGAACAGATGGCCCAAAAAGGGACATTTGGTTTCTCAGCCTTAAAGTTTCTCTCCTTGCATGGTGGACCACTAGTGCAAAGAGGAGATGCTTTTTTTAAAAAGACCAAACCTGTTCTCTTTGAACTCATTCATGAATGGAAGAATTAGTCACATGGGCCTCTTGGCCTTGTGGGTGCCAGTCACTCCCCTTTGGCCATTGACTAAAGAAGCAGGCAACCCTTCAAACCCATTGCTGCCACTGGGTTTGAATCTGCCTTCACCAAGTGCTATTGCACTGAGTTTTATCACTCATTGCTGATCAATTGTAACAGCTCATGTATAAAGCTGCCTCTTGTGTGAAGAGCTTTGCTTACACTGAGGGGATCCCTTCAGTCCCCCCCCGTTACCCAGGAGTGCTCTTATTGTCTCGAATCAGGTCCAAGCCACACGGCAGTACACTGTTGAAGTTCTGTTCGTGAGGCACAGTCGTGAGGTTTGCATTGTGTAGCTTAGGCTTGAGAGAGGCTCGTTGATTGTGGTGGTTCTAGGGGCCAGTTAGGGGACAACCTATATCAAGTGTTTTGATACTAAAATTGACAATTGTCTTTTGAAATAAAAACCATTCCCACCATGCTGTTTTTAGATATAATGGGCTTTGATTAAAATAAAGCTGCTATACACCCACGGGCACCTTCGTTTCTAAGGATGGATGTGCATGAGCCAGTCACTGCTGCTTCTCCTGTCAGCTACAGCTGACCACAGCCCCATACAAGGAACTCCCAGTTGGGCTTTGCCATGTGCTAAGACTAGCCTGCTTGATGCTACTAGATGCTCAACTGATGCTCTGTAAGTTACTTCAGGGTCCCAGCTGACCTGGCTAGGAAGGGGGCACTTGGATACAGGTAAGTAGTTAGTTGTCCATTTAACTAACTTGTGCTTGCACCAGCTTTCCCAGATAACAAGCTGGTAACTGACTCTCTGCCTCCTCTGCACCCAGAGTCTGTATTAAAGCAAGATGCCAAACTAGACTTTGCCACAGGTGAGCTCTCTAGAAAGCAGAGAGCAAGTTGCTGTAGCAACATAATCCATCCCTCTGAGGGCTGTACCTTCCACAGCGTTAAGCTCAGCCCCTTGTCCAAAATCCTAGGGTTTTTTAGGTACCAAATCTGAGCTCATTCTTTCTTTTAAACGTTTCTCTTTTCAGGAATTAAAGGGAGGAGTTTGTCTTTAAGGCCAGACAACCCCAAACCCCTCACCCCTGCAAAACTTCTTCACATAGTGGATAAACTCCATAAGGGACAGAGTTCAGCTCCCCTTGGAGTATTTCCTCCAACCACTGCAAAAAAGGAAAGTCCAGCTAGATGGGGGGGAAAGGGAGGATTACCTGATCCCTACTGCCAGAAGAAAGTTTAACTAAAACAGCTGCTTTATGCAGCTTCCTACCTGCATGGTAGAGAACAGCTCTAGCCTTGTAAGAAAGTGCCCATGTGAAAGATTGAAACAGCAATCTTTCATTTCCTACAGAATAACCCCTTTTCCCTTACCCTCTAGCTTCTGGGAGGAAAGCAGATTCCCACTTAGAGAAATGAAAAGTATCTACATTTTTTCTTTTTTCCTTGAATGTAGGCTAACTCCATTCAAGAAATGCAATCGGTGAGGATTTTAACAGAGGAGGCAACTTGTTTTAACTTAAAATATTTGGCACAACTTATCTTTCTGAAACAGAATATATTTGTTTCAGGAAGTGCCTCAAACTTTTCAAAGCTCAGATCTGCTGTAGTTATAAGGCTATCTTGGCTCTGTTGGCTTTTCTATTTTGTACAATACACTCTATCCTCTCAATGTTGAGTGGTGCTGCTCAGGCTCTAGACTTCTCTCGCTCCTTCTACAGGGAAGTGCCTTTCCTCACTATCTATTAGCTCTGACTAAAATGTAGCTGCAGCAGTCTAAAAAAGAGCCAGCTGTGGAACTGCAGTAGTTGTGCCTAACTTTTTCAACTGGGAGCTACAGTGCCTGTGGAAAACAGCTAAATAGGACCAGCTGTTTATTGCACATAGGCAGCATCTGCCTTCCACTACTGTGGTAGAAACCCAGTGAGGGGAAGTAAATTAGAACAAGATTTTTAATGCTAGTATCCAGTGTAGCTAAACAACTCTAGCTTGGGCTTGTCTGCTCTCACTGCAGGCATGTAGCAGGGAGCTAATGCCACAGTCACCAGCATATGAAACTAAAGACCTGACAATGGTAGGGCAACAGGTTAGAAAGGGCAGCTGTAGAGATGCTGCATAGACTTGCCTACTGCAGAGCTCCACACCCTCTCATTACAGCCCTGCTTGCAGTAAAAAATGAAAACCCCAAAGCCTTGTTTGATCAGCTGGAGAAGTTTTTTAAAGAAGCAGGGGGTGGGGGTGTGGGGGGGAATCCTTTCATCCCAATGGGATAGGCAGCCTGGGGGTGAGGTGTAGCTAGGCCCTGCCCATGCTTCTGTTTCTCTTTGCACTAATACTCTGGCAAGACCAAACTGCAAGGAATTTTGGTGGTGTAGCTACAGGCCCAGGCCTCAGCCTGCTGGGCCCTGGACAAAGCTGCAATCTCCCCTAAAGAGCTTTGTTGCAGTGTAAGAGGAGGCCTCAGATGTCCAAGAGCCAGACCAGTTGGGGAGAGCACAGAAAACAACAATCTGAGAAGAGATGGTGTTTTTCTAGGCAGTGCTGGTTTCTGCTTCCTTCTAGCTCAAGCTCCTTGGTGTGATTTCTAAGCCTCTGCAGCTTCATCACTAGCCTCTGCCCTCTCTACCCCTTCAGTTGTACCACCACCTCATACCTGACCCCTTGAGGACTACCCTGTGCTAGGCTTGGGTACTAGTCCTGGCTGAGCTGGAGGACAGGACTTCCTCTTCCCCTGCCCCACAGCCAGGGGTGAGTCATTCTGACTTCCAACTTTCTCCTCTACCTCCAGGAAGCGCTGTCTGCAAACTAGCCTGTGCTTCCCATATGTGCTGCTTCTCAGCTGCAGGGGGAAGGGTCCCTGTACAGCAGGGGTTCTCAGACCTGTAGGATGCCTGACCCCCTTTTTAAAGTGCCACATCCACTTTAAAGTGCCCAGGGGTACATCTGCAAAATTGCCACTGCATTAAACTCTTTATGCTTTTAGTGGCATTTTGTGGACAGGCAGCATTTCTTTCAGTGGCAGCGGGCAGATACCCTCCTACACACGGTGCGAGCACTGCAATGCCACCAACTGCATTGAGGGCTTGTGGACCCCCCTGCCAAAAAAAATTGCCCTGTGACCTCCAGTTTGAGAAACGCTACTGTACAGGGAGCTCCTTCCCCCCTGTGCCCAGGCTGTGTGCAGCCAGATCCCCTCATACTCAGTGCCACTGAGCTCCATGCCCCTCTGCACACAGCACCCCCACAGAGGAGCCTCCCTGCACCAGGATCCCCCCAACAGACTCCCCAGCCAGCTGCACCTGGATCCCAACAGGGCTGAGCCCCACACACCTTCACCTGGACCCCCTGCAGCCCCATTACTGCACCCAGAACCCCCCAACCAGCTCCTGTGCGTCCACATCCCCCCACTGAACCCCCCTTGCCCCCTCCAGAGCCCTCAGCCCGGACCTGGATTCCCCACACTAAGCCCCTTCGCACGTGGATCCTGCCTGCCCGCACCTGGCATGGGGCACGGGGCTCTGGGGTGCAGGCTGGGTCCCTGCTGTGGGGCAGGGTTGGCTGCACCACACGCAGCGGAACCTAGCTCTGCAGCCGGGTTTACAGCACCCCGCCGCCCCCCCCCCCGGGCAACCTGCGCATGCGCGGTGGATAGACTATGCCCCATCTGGTCCCGAACCTAGCGGAGCATGCGCAGTGGTTGGGCTAAAGAGCGGCAGGCGGGTGCCGACGCACGCGCTGTGGGACACGGAAAGGCGGGAGCAGCGACGCATGCGCAGAGTCGCGGCTGCGTGCCAGTGAGCGGGAGCTGAGCCCGAGGGCAGCCGCCATTTTGTCCCCGCTCCGTTCCTCGTCTTCAGCATGAGGCTGCCGAGGCGGGGCCGGGCCCCCCCGCTCCTCCTCCCCTTCCTGCTGCTCCTGGGCCCCGCCCGCCCCTTCAAGCTCAACGTGCCCAAGGTGCTGCTGCCCTTCAGCCGAGAGCTGCACGTCCCCTTCGTGCTGGAGGCCGAGGGCGGCTGCTACTCCTGGTGAGGGGGCGGGGCCTGTGGGGCTAGGAGGGATTTGTAGGGCTGGGCGTAGCCTCCAGGAGAGGGATGGGGGCGGGGGTGTGGCCTGTGGGGCTGCGGGGGATTTGTAGGGCGGAGCGTGGCTTCCAGCAGGGGGCTAGAGGCGGGGCTTGTGGAACTTGGGCAGAGACTATGGGGCTTGGGAGGGACTTGTAGGGCCGGGGCATGGCTTGTAGGACTGCAAAGGTGGGATGGGCGGGGCTTGTATGGGGCGGGGCTTGTATGAGGCGGGGCGGGGCCTGTGGGGCTGGGAAGGAATTTGTCGGTCTGGAGCCTGGCCTCTGGGACTGTGGAGGGGAGAGGAGGGGGTCTCCTGGAAAGGGCTGTGCAGGGCTTATAGTTCTTGGGGTGGGGTCTGTGGGGCTGGGGAAGGACTTGTAGGTCTGTGGATAGTCAGTGTAGAGATGTGGGGAGGGACCAGGATTTTTGGACTGTGAGTGCAGGGTTGAGGGAAGCCTGGCCTAGTGATGGGGGCGGGAGGAGGCCCTTACCTGGGGGAAAAGAGGAGCATAGGGTTGGCCTAGGGGAGAGGCCTGGGCTGGAGGGAGTTTGGCCTTGGGAGTGGGGCTCAGTGAGTGCCAGCCCTGAGAGATGTGGAGAAGCAGGGTTCATGACAGTGATTAGGAGGAGCAAGGAGCTGGCCCTGCAGTAGGAGAGAGGGGACTAGATCCCTTTTCAGGGTGAGTCTGTGGGAGTGGAGCAGCTGAGCATCTGTGGGGCCAAGAAGGATTTTGGTCTTTTGGGGGAAGTTTTCGATAGAGGGTCTCCACTCTTCGGAGGAGCATACGGGCCTTTGGAGAGTTAGAGGGGTCACAGCTTGTGGGGAAGGCAGAGACCATGGGGAAAGCATGATTGCCTTCTTAGTTTGTTTGGTCAGAGCTCTGCAACAGGCCGGATGATCTGGTACAGGGTTGGTTCAGTGGCCTCCTTACCCTGCTGAGCCCTTATCATTCATGTAGGCCCTTGTTAATTTCAAAACTAATCATTGGCACAGCAAGTTTTGTCCCTCGGAACTCTCTGCCATAATGTATTGGTAAAATCAAACCTTGTGTGGGATTTGAGAAGCGGTTAGACATTTAAATGGATAACAATAATATCAATAATAAGAATGGCAATAGTGAGTACTAACTCTCCTCTCCTAGCAAAATAAATAAACCTGCACAAAATTTGGAACTGATATAACTCATATTCCTTAGGGTTTAAGCCAGCCTCTAACTGTTGCCAGTTAGGAAGAAACATTTCCTGTGCGTGGGCTTTGCTTTACTGCCTGTTGCAACATCCTCTTACCAGCCTTTGTGGTGGGACAGGGTACTTTTCCAACTGAATCACTAGTCTGATCCAAGGTGGGAGTTCCTATCTGTCCTCTCCGATAGCATGCAGCTCACTCATACCAAGGGTAGCATTTCCCTAAAACACTTCCTTATTCTGCGTTGCAGATCCATCTGATGTTGAATCGATCGGAAATATACTGAAAAAAATCTGTACCTCCCTTATTTTGCCCAGATAATAAAAATATGAATAGAAGAATCCAAATTTCTCTGTTTTCCAGGTATTCCACACGCCATGATACAGTCACCATTGAGCCAATATACGAGAATGGTACCAGTTGTTCGCAAAAAGCTGTGCTGTCTACTCAGTCTACACAGGCCACAAAGCTAAGCAGTGTTGTTATAGCTGAGGAGCTTGGTAGGTGAATAAAGAGCATCATAATAGGGAAGGAATTGGGTGTCTAGTAAGGACTTCCAGCGCTGAACTAGAACAAGCTCATGAAATCATCCAGTCCTTCCCAAAGAGACACATATAGGATTAGTCACTATGGTACGAGTGCTTTGTCCCATTCACTATTAATAGTGCAAGATATGGAACCATGGTGTATTTCATTATTCATTTCGAAATCACAGATCTGAGTGATGTACATGCAAAATGGCAGTGATGTATAGTGGGCACACCACAGTCTGCATGTGGCTTAAGGAAGGATAAAAACAAAAAATATAACAGTGTAACATCCATGCCCATCGTAGTCCCAGAATGGGCTTACCAGGGACTTTGTTGAGGAACTTGTGCTTTCTGACAAAGGCACTTCCTCCTCCCCCACTGATTTAAGAATTGCCATGTTTTTTGTTTTCAGTAGTACTGTCTTCTCAAGATTTGGGAAATCAACATAGAATTATGGGATGTTGAATTAAGACACATTTATTTATTCTCACATTTTAGTGACAGGCCATTTACTGCGTTGTGACATCATTGTTGATCTGATAAACAGTGTTGAAATTATCTCCCGAACCCGAGAAATATATGTAGAAGATTCTCCACTTGAATTAACCGTGAGAGCTCTGGATGTTGAAGGTACTGTATACAGGACAAACTCCCAGGATTAAACTCTTACCTCCTGAGAAACAAGGACATCCCTTAATCCGAGGTTTTTAAAGAATGTATTCTGATATGTAGCAGATTTTGTTCCCATCCCCAATGTAGAAACTTTTGGGCATGTCACAAAATCCTATATTTCATGTGCTATGTAATTTTCAGGTGGAGAAAATATGCCCGTAACTAGTTCCTAAAATGTTTTAATATGAGTAACATGAAAATGTATTGTACTTCTGTTTATCTTTCATTTGTAGTGCACATAATAACTGCTGAGTAAAAGTCGTATCCCATTTACAAAGTTGTTATGCTTGCAGTGACATTGCAAGGTTCTCAGATGCCACGCTAATAAAACTGGTATAAAAAACTAGATAACAGTAGCCAGAATTCTTGTTTTCTTTTCTATTATTCCCAATCACAGAGTTGATTTACTAATAATTGTATAAAATTGCTACACGCTCATTCCAGCTAACTTCCAGCATGAAAATTAAAATAATGTTCTTCTTTTCATCCTAGTTTGTTTTTTGTCTATGTATACCTGGATTTGTGTGTTCGTGTTTAGGGAGAAGTTGGATATGGTCAGAAATATTTTGATATATAATGGGCATGGTTCAGTATACAAGATTAAGAAGGGAGAGTTGTCATCTGAAATATTCCACACCTGGAACATGGGCCTGTGGCCTGTTTGTTCACAGTTCTGTAAGTGGATGTGAGGAGCAAGGCAACGTAAGGACAGTTGGTGGTGGCATAGTGATAGTGCAGGTATTTTCCTGTTCTCACAGCAGTAGACAGTAGAAGATAAACACATTTAACTGTGTAGGACTCCATACTTAAAAACATATGTATTCACCAGCACGTTTCTGAATCTGTCTGTTTGGTTTCTATCTTCAGGAAACACATTCAGTAGTTTGTCAGGAATGACATTTGAGTGGAGCATTGCTAAGGAAGATGACATGGAAGGTTTAGAACTGTCTAGCAAAATTAGGTAACTATATTTAGAATGATTAATAAATATCATCTGTTGCATTTCGTCCCAGTATCTCATAGTAGGGTAGGAAGTACTATTATCCCCATTTTACTTGTGGGTAAATGGGAATGCAGAGAAGAGAACTGATTTTTCTCAAGGTAACAGTGAGTCAGTGATAGACCTGAATCAGAGGGGTAGCCGTGTTAGTCTGGAATTGCAGAAGTGACAAAGAGTCCTGTGGCACCTTAAAGACTAACTAAAGTATTAGAGCATAAGCTTTCGTGGACTAATACCCACTTCATCAGATGCATGCAGTGGAAGTATCCAGGGGCAGGCAATAGACCTGGATATAGAACCCAGGAGTTCTGATTTCCAATTTTATGGGTTGACTCTTCAGTCACACAGACGTACTGCTGCTGGTAAAGTCAGATGCAGCAGAAGCTGGCTGAAAGAGTACTTGTGGTCTGCATATCTGTAAGAAGTAGATCCTGAGTGCAGGTGGAGGGCTCTGTAGTGAATTAGTTTCAGCTATCTGTGTAGACATTACCTTGCTCTGTTCTATTGCCATGTCCACCGGGGAAGGTCTGTTGTCTCCCTGACTTGGTGATTAATGGGTGTGCTCATATCAAAAGAAGTTACGGGGGGTTTGTCCCGTTATTCTGGCTAACGTCAGGCCTCATTCCACAGAATCCTGTAAAGTGTGTCCTTCAATTACTAACCCTGAAAATATAGACTGAAATGAGCATAGAGATCTTTTTCTACCTGTAAAAGTCTAGTTTGGTCTTTTTAGGATTTTAAAATACTCTGAAGCAGAGTATTCCCCACCAGACTACATTGTCAAGATGGAACATGCAGGAAAACAAGGGGATAGGATTCTGGTATCGGGTATCAAAACTGGTGCAGCTATCATAAAGGTCCGAATACAGGAACCAACTTATAAGGTGATTTTCCACCTAAACTTGTGCCTTAGGTAGATTGCAGTTCCAGGCATACGCTTGTTAAAATTATATTTTCTTTACCATCGGTACCATTATTTGTCTTTCAGAAGTTACAGGCAATGACACCATTCAAACTATTTTCCATTTAAAATGTTTAAATGTGGACAGTTTTGATAGTACAGTATTGAGAAATAAATTGATATATAAATCCCTAAAATATAATATACCCATGTATAGCGGATTAAGAGGACACTCAATTAAAAAAATCACATTTCTGCCTGAACTTGCCTGTAACAATAGCAGATAAAAAACAACACCTAAGACTATTGTAATTAAGAAGTTGGAGAAAAAAAATTTTTTTTCAGTAAGTGACTGCATTTATCAGCATTTGGTGAATAGTCAGTTTCACTGTTAAGTTTCCAAAATGATTAATGCAATTAGTATTTGTTGTTGGTTGTGGGAATCTTTCATATAGCAACAGAAGAAAGAAAAATATTTTAAAAATAGGAATATGTGATTGTAAAACCGCAAAAATTACCAAGAGGACGCTTGGGCAGATGTAGTACTTGAAACTACTTTTAACCTTTGTTTTAATTAACTAGAATTCTAGTTGACCATTCCTTTAAAAGAAAATTTCCATATTTTACTGTATCTATCTGGCAGAAGGTTCAAATGGTAAAAGGCTTCTTCCCATGAGTAACTTAAATTTATTTTAAAATAATATTTTTAATAGTTTTAATTTTGAAATCTCCTGCTGCTGCTGGCCCTCTTGTTGAAAAATGACAGTGTGTTATTGACAGGGCGGGATGTTTGGTCAATGTCAAACTCTAAAACTAGTTTCCCTCATGCGTTTGACACTGCTTTCATAACCATGGCAAATCTTTTGCCCCTTAGAACCAAGCATTCTGTTTAAATCCTACTTCTTAAAGTTCTACTCTTGAGTGATAAAACCTATATTGAAGCCTTGTGGGAGCTGTCCTCTCACATACATTTCTATCCAGTTTTTGCAGAGTGGTAGTAAGCTTCTGGTTTTTATCCGTCCTCCATTAGAAAGTAGCTGCTGCACTGGTGCGTCTGTTGGTTCTGGAGAATATATTCCTAATACCATCCTATGACATTTACCTATTGGTTGGAGCCTACATTAAGTACCAAGTTGCTAAAATTGTACAGGGAAAGATCACAGGTAAATCCTTTTTTTAATACCTACAAGTTTCCCAAAATCTTCAGAATTTTTTTCTAAGTGAAATTACAAAAGTTAAAGTTATCCCTGAAACCCAACGGAGCAGACATTTTCCCTGCATGTCTAATGTCTCTTGTGATGGGTCTCTGTCCTACAGAAAAACTCAAATCACAATAGCAGTGGGATGCCTCTGTATAGAGGCCAATGACTGTTGAATGGAACAGTGCTTCAGTCTGTGGCAGTGGAACATTTGAACTCCAGATACTGGATGGAGTCAATGTTAACCCACTAAGACTGTTAAAGCTTGCCCACAGCTATTTGATAGTCTTCAGAGCTGACATATCTCTGCCCTTGTGTGTGTTTGGAGGGGGGGTTACTTATTTGGTTGGCAGGAACCCAAACTGGTGCCTTTATAATGAAAGACTCTTGTGTATGACAGAAGTAGACTATTGTGAAATAACTGTTTTAAAAGGTAACTTATTTCCTGCAGAAGTAGAGTTGCCTCTTGAACATTATGAGCTTGAACTACGTGACCCCATTGTTGCATCTGGTGGATCTGATCTTATTCCGGTGGCCAAACTGGATGTGGACACAGCCACTGTGACAGCAATGCAGTTGGGACAGATTAGTCTGGTCTTTGTTCATAAAAGTATCCTTTAAATAAAGTTGTAACCGTGTCAGCCTTCTTTATTACTGGTGCAGTTCTCTTTCCTAAGGGTGTCAGACCTGAATTAAGTAAAACCAGGCTTCAGAAAGCAGATTTGGTGAGGCCCCACCCTGCAACACCTCGGAGAATTCTATGACTTCTTAGGGTAACTCCCTCCTTTAGGAAGATGGATTTTCCTTCTTCAGACCTATCCCTTCTTCAAGCTGGGAATGATGAGATACTCAGTTCATCCACTTCGAGGTCAATATCATTGGTTCTTTGGGGCCAGTACCCATCACTCACCTCCTAGCTCATCTCCACTCCAGAAACTTCACAGATGAGAATGAGCCTCCTTGCCAAGTTCACGGTCCAGTTCTCATTGAAGTAAATAGAAAGACACCCATTAACTTCGGTGGAAGTTGGCTCAGGCCCCTGGTTCCCATATTTATGGACTTAAGGAGTCCAAGGATATAGAGTTTATTTAAAGACTTCTGTTGCTTCCATACATGCCTCCTATTATTATTTTTTTCACAATAAGACTGAATTCCTTCTTTATACGCAGACTAAGATATTCACATGCGAGCTGCATCTGGACTTCCAAACTGCACTGTCTATGTTGTAGAAGCTGGGTTCCTAGGTAATTAATCAGACTATAAGAGCTTGATTTTAAAATTCTTATTGCTTCGTGTATTGACCAATAAAATGTTTGACTTTTTAAAAAGTAACTTAATCATATGATGGCGTTGCTCACGTTAGAATCAGTTTTACGTCTATCACACCAAAACCTGCTGTTCTTGTTTGTAAAGTGCTATGTAAGTTTACAGCTCTATATACATGTTTCATTTTAATAATAATAAATCTAAAAATAAATTATTCGTATAGTTTACAGAAAACTTGTATATCTGTTAAAGAAAATAACCTCATGCTATTTCAAGCTTCCCCTTGTTAATTTTTGCATTTTTTTGTTTGTTGTATACTTCATTTAGGGCCATTTTCAAACAATTTGGTGATAGAGGGCTAAAAGGTTATGTTATGGTAAAAGTCCAACACTTGCCATGTTTTGCACATGGCTACATTAATTGATAGGCAAAGTGATGTATATACACATATGTGTGCACACAATTTGTATGATTGCTTTGCATAAAGCACTTTTAACCTTATGAGTGAAATGTCTTCTGTAAATGAAAAGATCATTCTTATTATCAGTTAGCCTCACGTCATGATAGTAGGATGAGACTGTGTCTTATTGAAAAAGCAGGCCTTGCTTGTCTCCTTCCAAGTAAATGGGTTTGAAAATTCAGTCTTGCATATTCACAACCCAGAAATCTAGCTAGTTGCCTGCTGTGTAATTTAAAGGAGTTAGTTAAACTTAAAGATTAACTGCACAGAATGGGCAGTGGAGTTGGAAATAACTGGTCTCAGTTGCTTTATGAACCTATGCAATCATGCTACACTATTAAAAGTAACTACGCTTTTACAGAGCTATTTTCCATAGGAGGGTTGTCTGAAGCTCAAGAAGTATTGAGAAGAGGGACTGGATTGTTTAAGGGATGGGTAATGGACAAGTTCTCATCCAGAGTAAATGCATAGTGACCATGAAATTACCACCACCTGATTGACTGCTTAGTCTCCATTCACTTTGCAGCGAACAGATGCCTGCATCACAAAACTCATCACCTCTGTTGGCACTGGTTTGCCCCTTTTCTGGCCCAGGAAAGAATTTACTGTACTCTTGCTTCTATAAGTGGTCCAGAGTAGGAGTAAGAAGTATTGCAGAGAATTTTTCATTTACTGAAAATTCTGTTGCCTGTTTTCTACATTTATGGGATGAAAAGGGGGCTACAATCTTCAAAACTGTTAGTGCATCAGCTTTCACCAACATTCAATTAATGAAACTGAAATTTCTCTGGGTTTTTATTAAATTATTTTCTTTCTTTTAATAAGCCACTTTCTTTTACGTTATATTTCAGGTTTCACTGTTCAGCCAGGAGACAGGTGGGTTCTAGAAGTGAAGCGAGCATATACAATCACTGTTGAGGTGTATGATAAATCCAGCACTAAAGTCTATTTATCGGATGTGAGTATGTGGGAAGGGTCTGTTGTGCTTTATTCTTTACAGACCCACAGCTGCAGCAATTGAGGGATTCAGATCCTTTCAAAGTCTTATTGGAAATAGCTTATTCTTCAGATGTTTAGGATTGAGAAGGATTCAAGTCTCTGGAATTCAGCTTAATGTGATGTTGAAAATACTATCTTCTTGTAGAAGCTGTAGTGTTCTAATAAATGTAATTTTTCTTTTGCTAGGAGAAAGAAAGCCAGGTTTATTGAAAGGAAGGAAGGTTCAGTGGTTGGGCACTAGCCTAGGACAGCTGGGTTCAGTGCCCTGCTGTGCCACAGACTTCCTGTCTGGCCTTGAACAAATCACTTAGCTTCTCTGCACCACACTTCCCCATCTGTCAGACCCGGGGTGATAACACTGCCTGACCTCAGGGGGGTGTTGTAAGGATAAAGACATTAAAGACTGTGAAGTGCTTTAAGATCTACTGATTGAAAAGTGCTATGTAAGAGCTAGGTCTTATTGGTGGTAGTCTGAGCTGTCTGCCAGTGTCTTATAGTGACATTATACAAGTCACTTCTAAACCTCCTTGAGCCTTTGTTTCAAAGTATTTAAAATGGCTATGACAACGTTTCCTTAATTTGTAGAGGTTGTTCTCCTAACAGGTCATTTCCTTAAGAAAAATGTTCTTCAGATACAGATACCAAAGTAGGATGATTGGGCCTTCGTTTACCCAGCTGTATCCAGAATACACTCCTGGCCTATAGTTGTTTCATAACCATGTTGGTTTCTGAACTCCAGGAACACTCAGCATGGTCTTGCAGATTTCTCTGTCTGTATGTCTTGCGATTCTTCTGATGGATCCAGTTTCTCAGGGAAGTGATTCCTTCATTGATTTCTGGGTTTTGTTGTTTTGCAGAACCTCAGAATAACTCATCAGTTTCCCAAGGAGTATTTTGAAGAGTTCTTGTCTTCTGTTAATGGTTCTTACCAAATAGTTCGAGTCCTGAGGGAAGGTGTCACAGTAATAAAAGCTACCCTGGTATCTGTTCTTCTGCAGGTAAGAGATGAAGGTTGTACCTGTCCCTTTCCAGAATTTGCTGTTGCCTAAAGAGTTGATCCAGTGCCCATTAAAGTGAGTGGAAAGACTCCCATTGATTTTAATGGGCATTGACTCAGACCCAATGATATTACTGTTCACAAGTGTGTAAGCTGAACTCTTGTATGTTTCAAGTTATGGCTAATGCCGTATTTACTTTGAATCATAGCAGGTTGTTCTATAAAACCTATATGAATTAGCATCTCCTCCTGGGATAGCGAGCTCTCTCTGAAGGACAGTGTGATTTCCTCAGAGACCTGAAATCTAAGGACTAGAGAGAAATGCCGTGATTAGTTGAACTAGGTAGTGCTGAAGATCAATAGGCTTCACTAAGCTGCTTGTGTGAGATTTTGTGCTGCACCCTTTCCTACGCTATTCTGAATATCTAGGGGCTATGAACAGGAGTATGGGGGTGAAATGAAGAAAAAGAAAATGTACGTTGACTATCAGGAAAAGCTATAGAGTTGTCTGCCAAGGGAAATGATGGAAGATGCATTGCTCGGGACATTTTAAAACTGAACTGGGTGCAGCCCTTGAGAACATAGTATAGGGAACTATCCTGCACTAGTCATAGGATGGACAAGATGTGGACCCTGTTAGACCTTTTCCATGTGTAACTCTCAGGATACTGTTCAAACTGACTAAAGAAGCAAGCTATACTTCCCCTATAAAGAGCCTTACTTAACATCAGTGGATAGATAATAAGTAAAAGAAAATCACCTATTAAGCATTAGTTTTAGGGAGTATGTATTTTTAATATATCAAACATTTTTCTCTGTTCAATTCCAGGCTTTAGTAAATGTTTTATATAGGGAAGATTTTGCAGAAGTCTGCTTAATGTGCATAGATTAAGGCCACATGCAGCCCTTGATCTGGAGAACATCTCTAACTGAGCTGAGTGGCCACAGAGGACAGTATATGTCTCTTGGATTAATAGGCTTGACTAAAATGAATTCTTGGGTTAGCCTATTAAGCTGGCTGGTTGTTTCTGTGCAGTTGTAATGTTCTCTTCCAAATGATTTTGAACAAGTGAGAAGTCTTGGTGTAACTAAGTAGCTGGGATTCCTCTACCCCTGCTCTAAACTTCATGTAAAGTGCAGTTTAGTGTTATTTCTTCTCTTAATTTTCTGCTGGCAGCTAGTGTGCCTTCTTGTCCTATAGACCGTACAAACAGGAGCATGAAGAGCGGCTTTTATATAGTATCCTATTTTTGTTTTTATAACTGTAACAGCAGTCTTCTTTTTATGAAATCTAGATTTTTGCCTCCTCTCCCGCTGTTTGGTAACATACTGTACATTTCTCAGTCCTATAGTGTTTGACTATCCTGTTGGGAACAGCTGGAGCTATTACTGCTGTTCTGGGGGAATTTTGATTAAGCTTGTCCAAAAAAAGAAAAAAACAATCAACTTAAAGTAGAAACCCAGTGTTCCTTATTCTCACCTGGTTTTCCAGGTAATCAGTACAAGTAGGAACCATTGTTTCGTCACAAAATGCCCTAACTGTCAGCAGCTTGAAGGGAGGAGCATGGCATGCATTGTCTGCACATGCTATTATCTCCTTATACAGGCAGTTAAGCACTAGTTTGCCACTTTTGTAAGTGAGGCAGCCTCTTTGCTTGACAGATTGTTGTTCCTTGTTTTGTGCCTGTAGGCTGGCTCTGAGGATGTCTTACCAGTCCCAATCAGCCATGAACAGGAGGTGAAGATTTACTTTCCCATCAAGTTGACACCCTCCTTCCTCGCATTTCCACACCATCCCATGGAAACCTTGTATCGGTACAAAGTACAGGTGAAGTATATGTGACATGGAACATCAGGAAGAAGACCTCTTTGATATGAGAGCCCCTTCCAGAAAAAAAAACTTGTGAATTACTTGTAGCCAGACAGAGACCCTGTGAATATCGTCAAGAGTGAGTGAGAGGCTGTGACAGCCTTTGTTCCTCTGCTGGCCTGATCTTGCACCCATTAAAATAAAGGGCAAAATGCTCACTGAATTTACTGGGGACAGGAGCAGGCTCCCATGCTCGCAACATCACAGGTAGATGACGAGTGCTTTCCTTTAACTCCCCTCCTCAGCAGGCTTGTTTGCTCTTCCCTCCTCCACAGGTGGTCACATTTTACCTTTGTCCTAACTGCTCATACGGAGTCCTGTTTCTCCAAGGCTTTGTCTTCCTCTGTCATCTACTCTTGTTCTCTTCTTTACTGATCGTACTCCCATGTTTCCAGCACCGCTTATCTTTAGTCTGGCTATGCAGCCTTCAAGCCCACTGGATTTCTGTATTATTCTAAGTTGTATTGTCTAAGCAGCTTGAAAAAGGGGCTGAGATAACCTTCTTTTCCCTCTTCTGTTCCTGGCTGTGCCAATGACTTGCCTTAGGTAAAAAAACCTTCCTGTGTCTCCTGTGTGTCAGTACGGCTTATACTTTCCTATCCCTGCTCATAGGAGGATTGTGAGACTTAATGAATGCAAGTAAAGTGCTTTGAGATCCTCAGATGAAAGGAACTGAAGAAATGCTGTTATTACTTTATTACTTTATTTTTTTACCCTATTAGCATGTTATTCCACAGCCAAATCAGCTCAAGCACACATTTTCCCAAACAATTACCACTAATCTTGATCCCTGCACACAATCCTCCTCCCGCTGTAGTACTCTGATTGATGGTCATGAGAGTTTACCTTTTCTATCCTTTGCTGTTTCATAGGTAGAAGGAGGCAGTGGCAATTTCACATGGACCTCTTCCAATCAGACTGTAGTCACAGTCACCATAAAAGGAGTAGTGACTGCAGGGGTGGTCAGAGGGCAGAGCACAGTGCAGGCCAAAGATGTGCAGAACCCCTTCCATTATGGAGAAATAAAGGCAAGTCTTTTCCTGAAACGTCTTGCCTCAGTGACCAAGGGAGTTGCTTGTCCAGGTTTAGGAATCTAAAACTCGTATCTGAAGAGCAAAGTCGATGATGGGGCCCCTGCTTAGAAATGTTGGATTTGATTCTCCTCAGACTAACATGGCAGTTCAACACTTCAGATGAGTTACTCCTGATACTCACTGGAGTGAGTGAGTAGAGTCACTCCCCAGTGTTGCTGTTTGTTTATTCAGCAAAGACTTCTTATCAACATATTAACAATTGTCTGCTAAGCACAACAATATTACAATTTATTTGAGTCAGGGTGCCTGGTGCTGTAAGTATAAAATCAGCTGTAACTGAATCACTTAAACTTGTATAGTGGAATTCTGCCTATTCGATTAAGGCTGCAAGTGAAATTCAGCTACTAAACCAGAGGTGGCTTCCACTTTTATGTACTCTGCCTGCCTCTCATGAGAGATTCTAGGTTTCCTGCTTGAACTGATGGCACTTTACGGTGTTCTGATTCTAACCCTGGGTGATCTAACCCTTCCTACATTGCTGACTAGACTCTTTGTCAGTGCAGGTATATGTCTTGAAACTGACGAAGATGGAGATTTTGCCATTTCATGCAGACATTGAGATTGGTCAAGTTTTAGAAGTTCCCCTCATGATGTACCACACTGATAGGGAGACAAGGGAAACCATCGCTTTTACTGACTGCTCCCTCTTAACCCTGGACATAAGCATGGATAAGCAAGGAGTCTTCATCGTTGCTGAAGACGGTAAGATAGTGAGCTCCAAATCTGATCACTTTTTAGAATGCCTGTTTGCAAAGTCCATTTATAATTTATTTCCCAAAGAGTCATTCTCCATTTCCCAGTGTGACTATTGTGTCAATCTGTCACAAGGTCTAGACAGAGGTATAGTCATTCTATCATAATTTCTGGAACTGTATCATTTGTGTCTTCCAATAGCTAATGGGAACAGGAAGACTGGAGAGAGGGTGGCAGTCTGGGAAACATTTAGGAAAAATTTGGGAAGTCATGGATTCCATTACAGCCATAACCCTGTGTCCAGACATCAGCCCTGCTCGTTGGAGATGCAGAAAGTGCTGAAAAAATGTTCTCAAATTTACAGGTAATCAGAAACCTGGCCTGACATTCTGCTCCAGTATCCAGTTAGCAGCAAAGTCCTTGGGACACACTTTAGTAACAGTGAGCGTGACAGTGTACCAGGAGTATTTTGAAACCAGTGCCACATTTGCTGCTTATGAGCCTCTCAAGGTGAGGAGGTACTTCCCTCCCTCTACTTTGTTCCCTGCTATTTGAGTCATTCTCTTGTCTTTGCTGTCTTCACGTATTTGTTCCTGGAGTGAACGCACTGATGATAGTGGGGCAATGCTAGTGCCCTCTTCCCTTCTTTTGTGAACTATCTGCCCGTATTCCAGTTGTCATGGAATTGTGGTCAGAAAGAGAGGGTGCTTTACTCCTGCCCCTTTATTGATTAACATTTGGCAAGTCCCTTGGAGCGGGGAGTTTAATGCTTATCACCCTGAAATGTTGCTATATTTTTCTCTGGGAAGAGGAAGTTTCTCCCATGCCTCTTTTTCCTTGACATTACACCTGCCCACAACTGAAACCATGTTTTGCAACTACCATCTCCCAGACCCAGAGGATTGAATAAATTTTTTTTGTGAAAACCATCAAATACATCTGAGCAGGTCCTGTTTCAGTAGTAATTTTTCTTTTCCTGTGAGCTGAGCTTTCTGCTGCCCGGCAGGGTACCTTTTAAATTTGGGGTGCAGATTCTTATATATAGTATTAGTTTTCTTACAGATACTCAATATTGTTCAACCCAGTTCCAATAGCAAATGGCCTCTTCCTATAATATTGTCTAGTTTCTCAACCTTTTGGGCCTGCACAAGAACATAAGAATAGCCAGACTGGGTCAGACCAAAGGTCCATCTAGCCCAGAGTCCTGTCTTCCAACAGTGGCCAGTGCCAGGTGCCCCAGAGGGAATGAACAGAACAGATAATCCTCAAGCAATCCAACCCTTGTCGCCCAGCTTCTGGCAAACAGAGGCTAGCTGGCTCCACTTCAAGGCCCCTTCCACTGCCAAGTGATATAAAGGAGCCTGAGTGTAAATGAGAATTAGGTGCATTGGTTGTGTTATAGACATTACCTTTTCTATGTCTTTGCTGAGACTATATATTAATATAGCAGTGTCTGCTCATTTCTCTTTGTGTGACCAGGCTCTAAACCCAGTGGAGGTGGCATTGGTGACTTGGCACTCAGTGAAGCAGATGGTATTTGAAGGTGGGCCGGGGCCATGGGTTTTGGAACCATCTCGCTTCTTCTTGGAATTGACTGTGGAGCGTGAGGAAAAGATTGAGGTTACACAGGTCCGACTGCCAACTAAAAGGAAACCAAACCAGTACATTTACCGGATTTTGTGCCTGGAGTTGGGGGAGCAGGTAGGAAAAACACCTACATTTTTCTGCCATGTAATAACCAGCTGGGAATAGATTGGCTAATATCTCATACATAAAGCAATATAGTATGAAAGAAACATGTTCCATTTCTCCTGACAGGAAAGTTCATGGCTTGTACCAACACAGTCTAAGGAAGGGGCAGTTTGACTCCTGTGTACCTAAAAGTCATTTCAGAAACTCCTACTGTCCACTTCGCTGTGGAAATAGAAAAAGGGACAGTATACTGCTGCATCCAATACTTAAAAGTATTCGGTGCAGAGATGCTTCATTAGTGATGGCGGCTCCCCGGACACTCTGGGCCTCTAGAGAGTCTCGCACTAAATGTTTGGTTTAGAGTATTGGTATTTTTTTTTTTTTTTGATAGGCTGGACCTTTATCCCAGCCCCTGACCCCTGGTATGGTCTTGCTTTTGTTTTCTTTAAATAAACCCATTTTGGGATGCTGTTCAAGTCATGGGTATTGCTGAAATTGAAAAGTCTGCTGGTTAACTGTCTCCCTTGCATGTCCTTGAAGGTGCTTATGCTCCGAGTAGGTAATCAGCCAGGAGTCCTGAACCCTAGTCCTGCTGTGGAAACTGTGCAGGTGACTTTCATTTGTGCTCATCCAGCCAGTATGTCTGTGACTCCAGTGTACAAGATAGCTGCAGGTGCCCAGCCTTGCCCTTTGCCTCAGCACAACAAACAGCTGGTAAGACTTCATATGTTTTAAAAAGAATGAATAACCCTCCTCTCCTATAATCATTTGTAGGGTGAGTGGAAACCCATGATGCGTGTGATATGTTTGCTGTCCTGATGAAGCTTGTGTAGCATTAACTGATAATTTAATAGCTTTTACCAGGAAATCCATTATCTGAAGATGGAATCACCTCTGCCAAATGAAACTACTTTGATGGTCTCTGTTCAGTTCCTCTGCCCATCAAACTGGCTGAGTAATTACATCAAATTACTGTCTAATTTAGCAGTAACTGACTCTCTTCATAAGAAAACTCCAAAGAGGAATCACAGCAGCCTGGGTCCTGTAGCCTCCTTAGGCTGCACCTCTCTTGTTCAGATGAAGGTGGCTATGGCCTGCATTGTACAAGATAGT
This sequence comes from Dermatemys mawii, assembly GCA_007922305.1. Lineage (NCBI taxonomy): Eukaryota > Metazoa > Chordata > Testudines > Dermatemydidae > Dermatemys > Dermatemys mawii. The sequence continues at coordinate 1,064,666 of ML677492.1, read as the reverse complement.
TTTTCTCTAGAATCAAGCTCCGAGTTACTAATGAGAGAGAGTTCTGTTATTTTGGGTGTAGATCCCCGTGTCCAGTTTGAGGAATACAGTTTTGGAGTTGGCTGTGTTTGATCAGCACCGTCGGAAGTTTGACAACTTTAGCTCCCTGGTGCTGGAGTGGAAATCAGCCAATGAAACTCTCGCACACTTTACTGACTCAGAGTCCATCGAGATGATCACAAAGGATGATGGGAGTGGACAGACCAGATTGCATGGTACCTATTCAGTTTTATACACTGAACTCCAGTGAAGTCAGTCAGTTGCATCTCCTTACCCCAGCACTGAATTTAGCTCAAACTCTCTCTCTCCTTCCTCCTAATATAATCTCTATATCTATGTATCACCCTAATATCTGGACTTCACTTTCTCTAATTATTTTGACTTTATTAGTAAAGAATTTAAGATAAATTAAGCTCAAACTTCAAGTTTCCTCTCTAGGCTGGACTCTTCCTTGATTCTTCCCTAAGGACTGTTCAGTGCACTCACTAGATCAGAGGTGGGCAAATTGTATCCGGTCCGCCAGACATTTTAATTCAGCCCTCGAGCTGCTGCTGGGAAGCAGGGTCCAGGGCTTGCCCCTCTCTGTGCGGTTCCCAGAAGCAGCAGCATGCCCCTCTCCAGGTCCTACATGTAGGGGCAGCCAGGGGGCTCTGCACATTGCCCCTAGAGCTGTCCCTGCAACTCCCATTGACCAGGAACTGCAGCCAATGGGAGATGTGGGGCGGCGCCTGCGGACAGGGCAGCCGCCTGGCAGCACCTCTGTGTAGGAGCCAGAGGGGGACATGCCACTGCTTCTAAAAGCTGCTTGAGGTAAACACCGCCCAGAGCCTGCACCCCCAACCCACCCCCATGTCCCAATCCCCTAACTCTGATCCCCCACCCACCAGTCAAACCCCTCAGTCCCAGCCCAGAGCACCCTCCTGAACTCCCAACCCCTCATCCCCAGCCCCACCCCAGAGCTCACACCGCCAGCCGGAGCCCTCACCCTCCCACCCCTCTGCATCCCAACTAGGGTGACCAGATGTCCTGATTTTGTAGGGACAGTGCCGATTTTGGGGTCTTTTTCCTATATAGGCTCCTATTTCTGCCCACTCCCGTCCCGATTTTTCAAATTTGCTGTCTGGTCATCCTAATCCCAACCCCTGCCTCAGTCCAGAGCTGCCTCCCGCACCCTGAACTCTTCGTTTCTTGCCCCACCCCAGAGCTAGCGCCCCTAGCTGGCACTCTCAGCCCATCCTGTACCCCAACCACCACTTTTGTGAGCATTCCTGGCCTGCAATACCATTTTCATACCCAGATGTGGCCCTCGGGCCACAAAGTTTGCTCACCCCTGCGCTAGATCATTTCTTTAGAGACCCAATCCCAATTTCTTTACGTCTGCAAGTGGAGTAACAAGCCATCTGCCTAAGTGAGTCAGCAGCATCCACTTAACCCTTTTCCAACAGAATTTCCTCCTGCTTACAGGTGGGGTATGTCAGACAAACACTGCAACTCTGTCACAGCCTTTAAAAGAGCCCTAGCATGGGTAATGGATTCTATATGTGTGTTTTTAAACATATAACACAAGGGACCTGTCAAAGACCAATTCAAACAGATTCCTAACAATTAATTAATTGCTTCCAATTCTTAACACTGAAATTATTGCATATGAACCTCATTTGCAAATATTGCATCATACTCACTCTTATTCCTAGGTGAAGGTGGAATTGTTACTTTTGTTTGTTTTCCTTTTCAAATTCTCTCTCGTTCCAGTGAAATTTCAAGCTCTCTCTTGCTTATAGGGCATCAGCTCCTGGAGGTGCACCGCATCAAAGGGACTGTTCTGATTGGAGTCAGCTTTGTGAAGTATTCAGAGAGAGGCAGTCCAAGCGTGAGTGGAAGAGGATATTTTGGGGCACATTTTCAAACCCTTCTGAGATGAGTGTAATCTGGGTTGTTTAATCTCTGACTGATGTGTCTAGCAAACTGTTGCAGTGTATTGATAAATTGAGCTGAGTAGGTTAGGACTGTGCTGAAAATTTTATCTTCAGGTTTGAATACTGGGCTTTGTCCTCTTTCAAGAGGAAAGTCCCATTTCTGCCAGCACAGCCAGTAAGGAGATGTGCTAGTGCACTGCCACTGCAATCATCAGTTCCTTCTGCAACAGAGAAGGTTTGGGGTTTTGTGACTAAAAGGAATACTAATGGAACTTCTCTCTGGTTTTGGTTGTGTACTTAGGAAGTATCTAACCTGCCTACCTCCACGACTGTGGAGTTGTTACTGGTAGAGGATGTAAGGGTGGTGCCAGACAATGCCACTATCTATAATCATCCTGCTGTGAAGGTAAGAACGTTATTGGTATATCTAAATCGTATCACATCAGTCTTTGGTATATTAGGCAGCATTTTACCATCAGTAGATGTTTTTTTCCCCCTCAACTGCCTTCGAGAACATTTGGAAGACAGTGAATGTGTGTCCTTGAATAAAACTCATGCGTGTCTCTTCTATAACTGATCATCGCTTCATGGAATGATAAACTCTTTGATTTTCCCCTTTTTGCTCAATTAAATGTAAATACAATGTGGTGTTGTACTGCAAGTGTTGCTCATGTTGTTTTCAGAAGCACTGCTACCTTTGAAGGCCACTGTTCCAGGTGAGTGCTAAGAGAGATGATCTGCAAGGATTCTTCACAATACACTGTTTCAGTGAAACTGAAGAGACAGTGCAATTAGTGGAGGAATCACTGTTCATTGCCTTAAGACATCCTTCTGTTGAGTGTCTCTGTAGCACTCCCAATCCTTGTCCACTGGCCAGTGAGTGATGGAAAATCAGTCATGGGGGTTTTCCATATGACAAGCCAAAGCACTAACCCCCAAGTTAGCCCATTCACAATTCTTTTAATCTCTCAGGATCTCTTCTGGAGCCTTTTTTTAAAAATCAGTGTTACATTAGTTAACCTCTAGTCATTGGTAAAGAGGTTGATTTAAGCAGTAAGTTACATACCACAGTTTGTAGTTCTGTGATTTCATGTTTGAGTTCCTTCAGAATTCTTGGGTGATACCATCTGGTCCTGGTGACTTTTATTCCTGTTTAATTTATCAATTTGTTCCAAACCCTCCTTTTATTGACATCTCAATCGGAGACAGTTCCTCTGGTTTGTCACATAAAAAGAATAGATCAGGTATGGGAATCTTCCTCACATCCTCTCCAGTGAAGACTGATGCCAAGAATTCATTTAGCTTCTCTGCAATGGCCTTGTCTTCCTTCAGTGCTCCTTTGCCATCCAGTGGCCTTACTGATTGTTTGGCAGGGTTTCTGATTCTGTTGTATATAAAAGAAATTTGGCTGTTTAGTTTTTGTGTCTTTTGCTAATTTCTCTTCAAATTCTTTTTTGGCCTCCCTAAGTATTACTTCACACTTGATGTGTCCAAGTGTATGTTTCTTTCTGTTTTCCTCAGTAGGCTTTGACTTCCAACTTTTAAAAGAAGCCTTTTTGTCTCTAACCCCTTCTTTTACTCTGCTGTTTAGCCACAGTGGCATTTTTTTGGTCTTTCTACTGTTTTGGTGTCTTTAGGTGGAGTATACCTATAATTTGAGCCTTTATTACAGAATTTTAACAGTATTTCATGCAGCTTGCAGTTTTCAATTCTTGGGCTAAAATTCTCTTTGGAGATGGAGTAAAAGCTGAGTAAGGACTGCGGGATTTAAACCCCTCAGTCAGTGAGCCAGCACTCTGAGTTAGTGCACTGGGATTTTACTCATTTTTCTGTATCATTCTAGGAAATATTTGATCTAGTGGAAGGATCTGGGTACTTCTTGGTAAACAGCAGCAAAGAGGAGATTGTAAATGCTACATACCTGGAAACTGAGAGTGCCATCGAGGTGAGCACATGGAAGATGTTTTCCCCTGGAGAAAAGCCTGGGTTCAAAATCTCACAGTGAGATTCACCCTCCGGGAAATAAATAGATATTTTTTCTTACTTTCCATCTCTCATTTCTTTTTACCTTCAGAACTGTTTATGCAGTTCACTTTAACACACTGGATTACTTTATTGCCAGCAAGTGTGTAAAGTGAGCCAGATATTTGTTGGAATAGATTTCTTAATAAGAGACTACATTAGAATAATATCCGCTATTGTGTATAGATTTTATTTACATTTGGGGTTTTATTATATGTTTAGGGACTTAGCTGACTTCCAGATCCTGGATAGGGTGCCACTTTCAACCATTATAGTTGCTCAAGCAAAATTAATTCTCTCCCATAGTTTTTCTTGCTGCTATTTACTTAAATACAATATGATGTACTATTTGGTGCTAACTGGCCCAGAGGCATGAGTGAGCAGTGGGGTCAGAAATCAAACTTGAGTCAGCTTTGTTTTCCTGTAGAGAGAAATTTAGCCTGACTATCAGGAAGAAACATCCTGCCTGTGTGACCTTCTAGACTATTGAATAATTTTCAGGGGAAGTGGTGAAAACACCATGAGCTGGAACATTTAAAACTAGACTGGACAATGCTCTAGTAAGTGTGCTATAGGAACAGTCCTGTGATGGCTTCTGGTGAACCCTAAGAGATTTTCCCTCTTTCGTTTACGTGGTTGTTTGAACAGTGACTTTTGAGCAGAATGGTAGACTTGATCACTCTTACAAGTTAGCTTTAGCTTTTTGGTGACAAAGATGTAAATTAAATTGGTATCTACTGCAGATATTATTGCTAATACCATCTCACTTTCTTTGTAGATCATTCCTTTGCATCCTGGATCTCTAACCCTGGAGGTCTACGATCTCTGTCTGGCATTTCTGGGACCAGCTACAGTCTATCTACATGTGTCTGATATGAATGAGTTGGAGGTGGATCTCATTGATAAGGTGAGACAATCTTAGGGAAACTCAAATGTCTGTAAAAAATATAGCCTGTAATTGCTAGGGTATAATATTTTTTGTTCTTATTTCTGTTCACACTTGTTTGTTTGTTTTTGCATTGCATGGAGCCATCTATGAAGTAATTTATAATTCATTCATCTGATGAAGTGGGTCTTACCCCACGAAAGCTCATGATCCCTAAAATCTGTTAGTCTGTAAGGTGCTACAAGACCCTTTGTCATCTATGAAGTAATTTTCCTTTCAAGAGACATTTGTTTTATTTTCACACTGCTAGAGAAATCTGTGTGAATGTATCTTCTTAAATACAAGAGACACTGTCAAAGTGGCAGCCTTTCACCTAGGCATCCCAGAACAGGATTCTTGGCTGTTCCAATATGCTGTTGGCTCCCAGGGACAAAGTATGTGACTGCACAACATTCATTCACGCACTCGCCATCATGAAGAAATTCATCTCACTTAGTAAAGAAGATAGACTCTTATCTATGGGGGGGTGGTGGTTTTGAGAGTTGAGCCTTCAAAAATATGTGAGTTACACTTTGGTTCTGTCATTGTTCTGATTCTTTCTTCAAATCCAGTGGAGCAGAGAGATTTCACATGAGCCACATAGCTGAGTTTGGTGCACTTGGTGCAAGATTTGTACACAGGACTGCAAGAGAAGTTGTATTTTTAATTCAGTATTGCCCACAACTGTCCAGAACTTGGTTAGACACTACCCACAACTGAGCTGCAAGGGGCTTATGTTGAAGATTGAGTGCAGTGTCTTAGCTAGGTGATAAACCATGAGATCTTGCATCCACTTCAGAGGTTTGTTTTGGGCAGTAAATCATACTGCTGTAGAAGGACCAGGCCGGTCTTTTTGTTTGTTTCATATTTTATTAATGTGAAATCTTATTTTCCCTGGGTTACAAAATGTATTTAAGGCCATTCAGTGTGCCAACAATAATGTCACTGGCTACACAATGGGACCCCCAGTGTGAATCCCTGCCTCATCCTATAGGAGCTGCCGTACATTCTGGCAGCCCCACAGAAGCTCCTAGAAGAGATGAGCCTCTAATTTTAACAGCAACGACTCCATAATTCTGATCAAGAAGTGACACTGAAAGAAGAGGGAGCCTGTGTGCATCCTCTTGAATGTCCTGCCTATGTGAGTATCTCGCTGCAGGTAGGAAGGAGAACTTGAGAGGTAAGCTAGGTGGTGTCCTTTTGCAGCCCATCCAAGGTTGGGTGTAGGTACAAAGACCCCACCAAATATGGTAAAAGTGCTCTTTTTACCTAGATCGAGATTGGCAAATCTGTCCTAGTCAGCGTGCGAGTCCTTGGTTTTCATCGACGTCCATTCAGGAGTAAATATTTCAAGTACATGAAGCTCAAACTGCAGGCAGCATCTGCTATTGTTACACTTGTGTAAGTACTACAGTAGGCAGCCTGATGCATGTCCACCTCAAATAGCTGCTGATAATATCCATTGTCTACTGCAAAACAGAACTGAGTACTACAGAGCAAAATCCAGCACGCTATCCATCCCCTGACTAAAGGACTGTTCTGGTGACTGGATATCCAAACTCCTTCATTCTGTTTCCTGTTACATCACTGTCTCAGTATGTGTGTGCTTGGGAAAGTTGCTTCACCTCCCCATGTCTGAGGTGGGGATCATACATAAAGTACCTCATCGGGTAGGTTGCCAGGCTTAATTCATATATGTGAACTTCTCGGTGTAGATCCTCAGTGAAAAGTGATGCAGAAGGCAAAGGGTGGATCTCCATTCCCATCACTCAGTTTTCTACACGGAAATCCCCTTGCCACAGAAAAATATAGCTGTGTATTAAATATGTTTGCATGGTTAGTCCATAAATGTATAGCTCTTTTGACTGAAATTGTTTTCCTTTTATACTGTACTGCTTGCTTACTGTGGAGGCAGATGAAAATATATGTACTGTACTTACTTACAAATATCTTAGTATTCAGCAATGATGTCAGAGAAAATGAAGGACAGTTTAATGGATTATGTAACTTAAACCTTGCCACCGCATGACAAAAATGTTGTGTGCGTTAGGAAAGAGACCTTACTTTCCCTGGAAAATATAGATGCCAGAGCATTAACATGATTGAACACAGCCACAGACTTTTTCACAGCTATCACAGCTGTAGTAGGATGAGGCCCTGAAACATAAACCCTTGTATCAGAGGCCCAGTATGAGGCCTAAGGCCTGAGCTGGGGTAATGGTCGGGACTTTGCTAGCATAAAGCAAAGTTAAGCTGTGAGCTAGAGGCAGGCCCTGCTCACAGAGGTTGGCAAGGAAGGGGCTGATGCTGCAAGGGTGCACAGCTGGGAGGTGCTGGGACACTGGCACATTCCATGCAGATAACAGGGAACGGGCCGACCCATCCTAGGGACAGGGGCAAGGGGGTGACATGATGGATAGAGTTGTTTTGATCGAACCAACTTGTACAAGGTGAGAGGCGGCACCTTCCTACATAGAGGGGATGCACCTCAGTACGTCAGGAGTGATGTGTAACTTGTTTGTACCTGTGTATAAGAATACGACCCTGGGGCAGTGTCCCTGTCCAGCCAAGGGGGCGGTGGCGGTCCTGCTGCTGACTGAGCTGTTTTCATTGCCAGGGAGCACAAATTCGTAGTATGTCCCGTAGAGTCTACTGGAAACTATCACTATGCTTCGTTTGGTAATAAACCTGGCCCGGGTGCCTTCGTACCTTACTAGAGTCTGTGGTCTTTGGGGGTTCTCTTGGGTTTGCTGGGTCAGCTATCTGCGCAGAGCTGGGGCAGCACACACAGGGAACATGCACGCAGCCGACTGATATCATCATCGAACAAGAGCAGAGCACCACACCGGTAGCCTTCTGACAACAACAGCTTGTGAATTCTGCCACTCAGAGATTTGTTTAACAAAGGTCTAGGATTGTGCTGGCTGTCTAGAAACACAAACCTCAGTATTAGAGACTCCTTTTAAACTCATTAACTAGTTAAAGGCATATGATTTTAATGCAAACTGGGAAAATTGAAATAAATGTAAGTATCTTTGCAGGCTAATGGAGGAAATGGGTGAATACTCTGCAGTTTATGTACTCCGAGCTGTCGCAATAGGCCAGACAACTTTGGTGGCTACAGCCTGGGACAAGATGGGAAGAAAATTCACTTCTGCTCCTCGGAAAGTTGAAGTAAGAATGCTCACCATTTGTGCCTGCCTATCTTCAGATATTTCTCTCTTGGTGTAGAATCATTTCCTTCAAAGTGCAGTGAAAAAGCCCACTTGGATCATAGTGGCCTGAAAAGCTTGGAGTTTAGGTGGGTTTGACAGTCATAAAAGAATGGAAAGATCTTACAAGAAATGACAGATTTCTTATAAGGGCATCATGCTGCTATTTTTATATTTTACCAAATTATCCCATTTTCCTTGTAAAAGTCTGTGTAGTCCTGGTGTTCACAAAACAGAGGGTGTTTGCTACCTGGGAGTCCCATTCTCTGTTAGAGAGATCTGAAAGTGATGTGGCATAATTAGCTTAGAGAAATGCACATGTGATTTATTTTATATGCTGTAGCAAAGAATTCAAATACTGAGCTGCCATCAATCCCATTGGTCTGTAAAATACAGGTAATTTTAGCTCTTCTGGGTTCTTTTGTGGGGGGGCGGGGTGGTAGAATGTCTGTGGGATTTCAAGACAAAGTGCAGACTGGCCAGGTGCTCCATGTAGTGCACCACTAAGCAAGGAGTATTTTTAGTATTAACGGTTTGTCTTTCTGTTTTCCCTCCTTTACCCGTTGCCAGGTCTTTCCTCCGTTCAAACTCATCCCAGAGGAAATGACCCTCATTCCACACAACATGAGGCAGGTGGGCTTTAAAGTATATTACTTCTTCCAGGGACAAATGAGACATACCCAGGCCCCTTTGCCTCTTCCTTCCTTCTTTTCCTCTACTCCCTCCCACCATATTAAAAGAGTATGTACTGTGAAAAATGTCTGATAAAGCAGGTGGTAAAGGCTCTATATCCTATTACTAGTCTTATTCCTGTTTCCTACTTTGCTACCTCTTCCTCACTTAACCTTCCCCACTCTTTCCTAAGCAGTAGAAATCAAAATTACATCAGGTATGTTTGGCCTTCTCTTTCCCTCCCTCTCAGACTCTCCCCTCCAGATCATTTCCAGGCTACCTTCTGTGTCTTTAAATTTGTTTACACTGTCAGGTGTTCCTGAGACACTGTTTTTTTGTTTCCAATATGCGATGTGCTTTCTGTTTGTGGACAAGGAAAAGCACAGATCCGGCACATGGTTCAGTTGAGTTTACCTTATTTTCAGAGGCTTCAGTTTCCTGTTGTTTAAATATGTTGCAGGTGATGTCAGAAGGTGGCCCACAGCCACAGTCCATCATTCACTTCTCTATCAGTAACCAGACTGTGGCTGTAGTTAACAGGCTGGGCCAGGTGATGGCTAAGGCAGTTGGAACAGCCATAATACAGGGAACCATTCAGGCGGTCAGTGAAGACACAGGAAAAGTAATAGTTTTCTCAAAGGTATCTTCCTAGCTTGTTTTGTAATCCCTCATTTGTTTCTCTGATGTATTTCCCTTGCACTGGCCTCCGGTGAGCAAGCACATTTGCAGGGGGGTTTGGGCATTCATGGGAGGAAGCAATGGGGCATCAAATAGATCTACGCCAACCAGAAACTTCCCCTGCTTAGTATGTAAATAAGCTCCTGCAGCCTCTATGTTGGTGGCCATGGTGCCATGTTTGCTTAATGTTCTTCAGGGACTGTCACTCCTACAATTCTGTTAACCTCTGGGACTGCATGCCAATCTAGTTCTCATCGGCAAAGCTACCAGCTGAGCCCCTAACCAGCTTACACACTGTTTGTTTTGATGGTAGGTCCCCAGTCTCCTTCCTCAGATTGTCCGTTCTGTGTGTCAAAGCAGGTTATTTGCCTTCTATTGCAGGGTCAAGTGGAATTGGAAGTAGTTCAGCTGAGAGCAGTAAGAATTCATGCACCTGCCACTAGGCTTATAACAGCCACCAAGGTTAGTTCTGAAGCTAATATCGGAAACCACAGTGACCCGCAAGTAGCGGATGACTTTCTAGCTCTAGCTAGAGTTTGTGATTGCAGGTATAAATCCAAGTGGTGCTGAAAATCCTGAGACAGGCTTTACTAACATGATGTAGTAACTGAAAACGGACTTCTTCAGTCATCTAAACCAGTAACTTCCAACCTTCTCAAGCAAATGGCACCAGTTTACCAAAAGGAGACTTTAGCTGACTCCTGTTCCACTGTGTATGCTCCAAACCCCATTCTCACAATGATAAGCAGCCAAACTCCTACAGTGGGTTAGAGCTCTGTGCTCCACTGAATGGGAGCAGGGAAATGCACTAAGGTCCAGCAGAGACGTATCATTAAAGTGGGGTGAGGGAGCCTGGAATATCAGTCACAAACGCCTCAAGAAACAGTGCTAGTGGAGAATCCTCCATCTAGTCCACTGTTGTAAGATGGTTCTGAAACGTTCTCATACTTGGGATTTAGAAGGGCTCTCAAATGCTTGTGTGTATAAGTGAGAAGGAAGCTGTGTGCAGGACAGCGTGGAATGTACACTGAAAAGGTGAACTGCTTGGCTGCTGCCGAAGATCTGAGTATGTCCAGGTAGAATATGCTTGCTCTACTTTCCATACCCAGCTCCTCCCACCGGTCCAGGGAGTGGCGGACTGAGCTTGGATCTTCTGCACACAAGTATATGCTGCTGTAGGAAGGGGTTGTGGTATTTTCTCTAGGGCTAGGCATTTAGCAAGTTTGTTTGTATGTTTTACAGTAATGTTAAGGGACTTTAGAGAATATGCTGTTGGTAACAAATTCATGACACATACTACATCTCTAGCTATTTTTGAAGAGTTTACAGTTAATTTCTTGTATAATTTCTTGTATAAATGCTTCATAGTCTGTGTTCTATTAATTTCTTTGGTGTTCATAAGAACGGCCATAGTGGGACAGACCAGTGGTCCCTGTAGTGTTCCAGTGTTCCAGCAGTGGCTGGTGCCAAATGCTTCAGAGGGAATGAACAGAACAGGGCAATTATTTGAGTGATCCATCGCAGGTCAACCAATCCCAGCTACTGGCAGTCAGAGGCTTAGGGACACTCGGAGCATGGGGTTGCATCCCTGACTTTCTTGGCCAAAAGCTGTTGATGGGCCTATCCCCATGAACTTCTCTAATTCTCTTTTTAACTCAGTTATAGTCTTGGCTTCCACACTGTCCCCAGCAATGAGTTCCATAGGCTGACAGTACATTATCTGAAGAAGTACTTCCTGGTGCATGTCCTAAACCCGCTGCCTATTAATTTCACTGGGTGACTGCTGATTTTAGTGTTATGCGAAAGGGTAAAAAACACTTCCTTAGTCACTTTCTCCTCACCAGTCATGATTTTATAGATCTCTATCATAACCCCCCTTAGTCAGCTCTTTTCTAAGATGAACAGTCCCAGTTTTTTTAATCTCTCCTCATATGGAAGCTGTTCCATACAGAATTAAGCTTAGAATCCCAAACTGTAATGTAGGAAACATCAGCAGTACCCTGAGTTCCCATGGTGACACTATTTTTATCTTGCAGATGCCTGTTTATGTCATGGGGCTGACCAGCACTCTGACTCCATTTTCCTTTGGTAATGCTAACCCAGGGCTGATATTCCACTGGTCAATGAGTAAACGGGATGTTCTGGACCTTCTTCCCCGACACTCAGAGGTATGGAGCTGTCCACAAGAACGCGATTAAAACCCACTGCATGGCAGGTGATGGCTAAAGGCATCTGGGGATAAGGCAAGCTGTTTTAGAATTCGTTGCTGGGCAGATTAGCACCATATGGCTTGAGTGCCAGCATCCCTGCCCCCCGGCTTCATAAATTAGGACATCAAGCGACGTCCCCTTCCTCCTCCTAGTCCTTCCTTGAAACAGACAAAGCCTTTCACAAAGTCTTCTACACAAGCCTTTGAACAGTGACATTGCCTTAAACTTCCTTATACTATCTCTGCTGTGTGTATGTTTCAGATTGTGAACTCCTTGGGGCAGGGACTGTCTTTAGCAGTCTCCTTGTCCAAGCAGAGCCAGCTAGAGCTGCACTGAGCTGGATGCTGATCTTTGTATATCTTAAGAGGAACAGTACGAGGCTCTTGAGGGAGTTGCTCATTAACAATCTACCTTGAGGCAATTAATTTATATTAGCATCTCTCATCGTGAAGAAGAAAATCCAAGGAAAAAGTGACCTCTTGAACCCCACATATTGCATCTTTCTGCATTTTTCTTTACTATAAATGAACAGTTGATCAGAAAGGCCTGAGCAGCCTGTAATGACAACCCCACCATCTCTCTGTCAGGTTTCCCTGCAGGTTCTACCTGAGAATAACTTTGCTATGGTTGTACATACTAAGGCAGCTGGAAGAACCAGTATTAAAGTGACAGTACAATGTCTGAATGTATCCGCCGGTCAGTTTGAAGGACATATGGCTGAACTCTCAGATGAAGTACAAATATTGGTAAGTTCCCCGGTCACTCCAAATGGGATCTCTTACTTTCATGGGAAGAGGTAGAAGACGGGATTTCATATTGGAAGTGAGGAGGAAAAAGGAAACGAAGCCTAGGCAAGATACTAAGTCCAGGTGGCAGGTGTGCCGTGGATAGGAGTACGAGAGGGGCTGCGCATGGGCAGGTGCATCACAAAAGATGTATTGTGGTCACAGTGTGCACAGAGATATGTAACCGTTCTCTGCATGTCTCTGTATGTCTTACTAACGGATACCCCTGGTTAGTGGTGACTTCATTCATGCTGCCCATGGGGTGAATATAGATTGTGTGTAACTCCAGCCCCCTCTTGCTGCAGTGTTGTTTCTGCTGCAAAGTAAGGGAGAGTTCTGTTAATGAGCTCGCCTGCCCACATTAAATGTCCAGCCCTCACTTTTGATATGGATTTTGTGGCTTTTCATTTAGATTTGCCTCTTGAAGCCTTTGGAATAGAAATTGTCACCCCCTGGACAGCGGCAGTTTCAGTGACTCCTCTGGAGCCAAACAGCCTTGGCGCTTTCAGAATAAAAGCAAATATCAGCCAGTAAGCAGGAGAAAGTTCCTCATTTTCGTGCAACATGAGAAGCTTTAACCATACAGCCCACATAACAGCCGCTGGAAATGCATGTTGAATGCTTAGTCGTTTCTTTCAGTACTTCCTTACTGTGTCTTGTATTTGTATATTCCTTGTGTGAAGAGGGTCCCAACACTACAAGTGCCTTTTTTTGCTGATGAGCCTTGTGCATTGCTCTCCAGGCAGCCATTATCATGCCCACCCCCATATTGAGGGGCTTTCTTCTGGTTTCTTATTGACCAGTCTACATGGGAACATAGGAATTGACCACTACTGGTCAATTGACTTTTGTATTCCATCTTTAGCAGTGACTGATACCTAATGCTCTAGGAGCAAGAAGGGAAGGAAAAAAGCCATATGTTTTAGTCCTGTTATTCTCTACCATACATATAGATGGTGGTGGAGTCTGTCGGACAGCTATCAGCTTGCATTCGCAAACTTAAAATGTGTTAATCCCTACTATGTCACATATAAAGTTATTGATAGAAAATTATCCAATCTCTACGTTTTAGTCACAACATCTAGATCTCTAATCCCCTGTGGGAAGGAGTTCCACAGGTTGATTACAAGCTGTGTAAAAAAGCATTTTCTTTCATTGGTTCTAAAAGTATCTGGTGTTTAGTTTAATCCAGATGCATTTTTCTGAATTTCTCTTTATACAATTATTTGTTCTGTTCCTACAGGTGTTTGATAAGCTTCTACTTTTCTCTCCTGAGTGCCCTGCAGAGCAGATTCTGATGTCCACAAACTCACAGCTCAAGCTGTATACAAACAGGTAAACAACGAACATAAGAATATAACACTGTCCTCCATTTAGACTGAAATCTCCAGCCTGGCAGAGTCTAACCGAGGGTTTGTTCACTCTGTTCTTGACCTAGGGAGGGAGCAGCGCTTGTGAGCTCTCAAATCCTGCAGTGTTTCCCCAACTCTTCGGTCATTGAGGAGCATGGCCAGGGGCTCCTGAGAGCAGGAGCTGTAACAGGCACTGCAGTAGTAGAAATAACTTCTCTAGAACTCTTTGGAGTCAACCAGACAGTCATAACTGGGGTCCGGGTAAGACATTTGCCAGTACTGTTGCAAGTAAAGGAAATAGCACCAGCGTCTGATTTTTCAAATCACTAAAACCTGCTGATGCTGAGAGATCATGTACTATTAGTTGTATCAGGGTCAGTGTCTCGGAGTGGGGAATAAGGACCCCCGATTTGTGATCTTCAGGGTTCAGCCCCAGCTCTGCTGCTGACTCAAAGTGTGACCTTGGAGGCCAGACACATCACTTCTTTGAGCCTTAATTTACCCATCTGTAAAATGGGGGATGATAATGTGTTGTGAGGTTTAATGTTTGTAAATCACCCCATTGTGTGAAAGGCCCCACAGAAGTGCAAAATATCTTTATCTGTTACTTCATTTTTAGGGCTTAAAATAAGGGCTAAGAAACAGTGCCAACCTTCTTGCCATAAATATATTGTATGCTTTTTAATTTATTCATGTGCTATTGGTAATTTAAGGGTAATCTTCAATGCTTTGAGTGATGGGAGACCAAGCAAAACCTAGGTGCTGCAGGAAGAGATATTGATGGTTCAGTAGGTGGCGCTCTTCCTTCTGAATTTGTTATGAACCGTTGTAGACATCTTAGCGGATTTGTTTCAGTGGGAAAGACAAACATTTAGTGTATTTGTTTTTAAAGTGAATCAAAGGAAGCATTGTCTGTTACAGGTGGCTCCAGTGTCATACCTGAGGATAAGCACCAGTCCTCAACTCTACACCATTAGCAGCACATCTCTGATGGCATTTCCTCTGGGGATGGCTCTTACTCTCACAGTCCAGTTCTATGACAATATTGGGGAAAAATTCCATGCCCAGAACACCCAGCTTTACCTGGCTTTGAACAGGTACAGTCCTGAGGAGGTTGACATATAGCTTATTAGGGTGACTAAAATTCACAGGTAACATTTTAGCATTACAAGTGGTGAGAGAGGTTGAAAGATTCTGTGTTTCAGGGCTAAAGCAGATTTGAAGGGAGCTCTTCAGATGTGAAAAGCTGGTTCACGTAACTCACTGGGCTATGTTAGCCATGGGGTTTTTATGCTTGAAAGATGCTGCTTATCTCTTCTGGGCAACCAAAGCTCTGCTCGTTTTCTTTTGACTGGGGCTTGTTTGCTTTCAGAGATGACCTGCTGCTGATCAGACCTGGGAATAAGAATTACACCTACATTGCTCAGGCTGTGAACAGAGGAGTGACACTGCTGGGAATCTGGGATGAGAAGCACCCAGGCATGGCTGATTATATCCATGTGCCTGTGGAGCACGTCATTGAGCCAGACCTCTCCAAGCCCATTGCAGTGGGAGATGTGATCTGTTTCAGCACACCCCTTGTCAACCAAGAAGGTTTGTGGTGGTGGTGGTGTTCTGCTCCTGGTGTAGTCTCTATCTGCTGTTGTGTTAACATGCCCTGTTCCAGTCACCGTGTTAGATCTCACAAGCTAAGCAGACCTCGGCAGGCCATACTTGAATGAGAGACCACTAAGGGACAGTGGAGCGGTGCTGGAGATTTAATAGGGGGCCATCTTCCCCAGAGTCGGAACTGAACCGGTGTCCCAGCATGGAGTTAGGGTTCCCTGTGCAGCTGAAGGTATTGACATAAAACTGTGGCTGTGGGAGGGGTGTTCACTCCAATGTCCTGGCCAAATTCCAATCCAGACACATTCCACTTTCATAAAGTCATCCGATTTCAGGTTTGTACGGCTTCTAATTTCTCCATTAACTCTGTGACAGACTGGGTGAGGGCCAATGTAAAATGCATAGCTGCTCAGCAAGAGGAGTTTAAATGCTTATTATCACCAAGGAGTTAATATTGGGCATGTTAAAGTACTCTCAGCTTTAGCTTGCCCTACCAGGAAGAGCCTGTTCAGCTTATTTTGGCATCCAGTAGTAAGGAGGAGGAGATGAAGCATGTTGCACGGCTCTGGCTTTGGTTCCACTGCTTGTGGGGAAAGCGGTTTTGGCATGACTTCTGCACTAGGTTCCTCTCTGGGATTGAGCACAAAGAGCTCTGTTGGAAATCCTGTTCCTGCAAGAGCCTAGCTTAATGCAGTGAAGCGCGGCCAGTGGCAATTCCTGTGTAGCCCAGAACCAGAAAGTGTCAGCCTTAGCGGGTCCTCAGCTTCTTACTGTCTAATGACAAGGGGCCTAATTCTCCTTACACCTACATTGGCTTTGTTAGGGGTCTACACCAGTACAAGTAAAAGGAGTATCAGGCCTATCTCTGCTGTCAGTAGAAAGCCTCCTCCCTTCTCTAGTGCTCTAGGACAGTGGCTCTCAACCAGGGGTCCAGGGCCCCTTAGGGGGTGGGCACGAGCAGGTTTCAGGGGGTCCACCATTAGACTCACTGGGGCCCTTGGCAGAAAGCTGAAGCTCCACTGCATAAGGCTGAAGCCCGAGGCCCTGAGCCACCCTACCACCCAGGGCTGAAGCCAAAGCCTGAGCAGCTTAGCTTCTTGGGTATCCCTGGGGTCCTGGGCAAGTTCCCTGTTTGCTACCCCCTATGCCGGCCCTGGCTTTTATATCCAGAAAACGAGTTGTTGTGCCACAGGTGGACTGTACAGTTTTTCTAGCATGTTAGGAGGCTCAGAAAGAAAAAGGTTGAGAACCCCTGCTCTAGGATTGAGTGTGGGCTCAACCTTGCTGGCCCTGGCCTTAACTCCAAAGGGGCATTTTGCATCCTTTAATTCCAGAGCTGCTATTTTCCTCACTCACCAGTGCAGCACTTCACAGCCATCCAAGAGGGCAGGCTGCACAGGGGCTACTGGCTGGTGTTCTCTATACAGATGGTTCTGCAGCTGCATTAGAACACTTAATACAGAATAGTCAGTGCTCCTGCATCTCCAGTTTTATGACTCTCTTCACCACGGCACAGTAAATTAGGCTTTGACAGGGTCCTAGGAACAAAAGGTAACCAGAGAGCATTGCCAGAAATGCTAAAGCCTTTCCTTCGTCCTATAAAACCTCATCTGAGCATTTTCTTGACTCAGGGACCCTAAAAATTAACCTGCAGCCTTATGGTTCTATTTTTTTCAAGGAAATATGATTTACAGACTGCCTTTGCAATCAAGCAGACAGTTAGCTCCATGCATTCCACTGGGTGGGAGGCATTCGTGTAGTGTGACTATTTGAAAGGTTCACTTTGAGCTCTAAAAAGACAAGATCTGTGAGTGTGGCCTACACTGTATGAACTCTGTGAAGGGAAGTGACGTCTGAAACTTATTCCCAGCACATTCAGTTATTTCTTTCATGAAGTGGAGCCTGACCAGAGGAATCTGCTTTATGACTTGGCCTTTATAGGTGAACCTGGGCTGTGGCAAGTCTCCCCCACTGGCATTCTTGAGACAGACCCTTTGAGTGGAGCAGCGTTTGCGAAGAATGTTGGGACAGCTACAATCTTTCATGACATCCCAGGGGTAGTGAAAACATACAGAGAGGTATTTATTGCTTGTGCCAAGGAAATTCTTCCCATAAATTACTTGTATGCTGCACCCATGGCAGTTAGTCTGTATTTATCTTGGAATCCTTTTGTTTATAAGAATGCTCAACCTACCCTTAGAAACTGAAAGCCGCACTATTAGCATAGTGGCTGAAGACTGTGTTATAGTGCTGCAAAAGCAGAGTTTTTACTGTAACTTGACATGGGATAATTTGCAAACCTGGAGCCAGTACCTCCGTAGGCAATAGCCCTGTAAGTAAGTTAATAAGGTCTTTAAAAAGACATTAAGAGCTTGATTCTTTTACACGACTCTGACAGTGTAAAGAGGACTTAGTGTAAATGACAGTCTGGTTCCAAAGGTAATAAAATTGCTTGGTTCTGGAGAATGGGAGAATGTCCAGTAGCAGAAAAATAGTTACAGCAATAAAACTCCCCGCTGTCCATATGAACACCTGTCTTTTGAACACAAATTTATACCCCGTTTTAGGTAGTTGTCAATGGTTCAAGATTAAGCCTCCACCTTGGTTCCAAAAGTTACCTAACCAACACTCCTAACTCTTCTGAAGTCTGGGTTTTCGTTGCTACAGGCAGTGCAGGAACAAGTCTCAGAGGTAAGACCTATTATTGCTGGCTTCTTCTAAATTCCTCCAGCTTGGCCTAAACTGAACTACTGCAGTTAATGGGGTGGTTCTAGCATTTGCTCCATGGGAGAGCAAATGTGTTTATTCTGTAGGAGCCCTTGTATTTGAGAGAAATTGAATTGGAGGTATAAAAGCAGTTTATAACTGGTTCTCTCTAACTTTATTTAAAGCCAGTATAAACCATGCAGGCTTTATAACCCTAAAATGAGGTGAAACTACAGCTCAGCCTTTGTAACTGCTAGACTACAGGTTACTAAGTACATCCCATGTGTCCTTCCAAGAACATCAAAATTAGGGACATTTTCTTATGTAAAATAGGAAATTCTTTTAATGTATGCCTTGTCTGGCTTCCTTTCCCTCTGAGTGCAGTTCAGATGTCAGTGAATGGAATTGACACCATAATGGATTAAAAAAGAACAAGGCCTATTCTTATGCTGTCAATAACAATTTCAGTTTCCAAGCCCTAGGTTTTAAATAAGAAAAATGTGTTGTCTGTTTCAAACTCAGCTTTGTACTTTGCCATTGAAAAGACTGTAGATGTCAGTCACCTACTGGGAAAGAATCTTCTGTCTGGGAAGTCTAGACTGGATGGAAATTACCGACTGGCCTCTCAGCTGCTCTATCCACCAAGGAAAGCTCCATCACCTGGGCTTGATAGAGAGATCCATTGTGATAATAAATACTAGCTCATTCATTCTTCCCTTTCTCTTTCTTCTAGGTCCATGCAGCCCTAGTCAGGGTTATGCAGTCACTCATCTGCTTCGCCCGGAGTCTCACCTGCTATGTCAAGTTGAGTTCAGCAGCACAGTGCTGGATATTCCAGCAAGTGAAGTCTTTCATGTCCGGTCACACTTCAGTGTTGAAAAAGGTAGGCCCGCCGGCCCCTTGCCAGGAATTTGGGGGGAGTTTTCATTTCTTCCCACAAAATTCCAATTTCTCCACTGGATTGAGAACCTGGTGGTGGTTCACAAACATTTTGTCTGCTGACTTGTTAGCACTGGGTAGTGAAGTCTCCTTTCCCCACACTATTTATAGTTTTCCAGTGATAGATGGCTTATATATTAAAAACAGTCAAACACAAGGCCTCTGAATGTTTGTTCTTTGGTTTTCCCCATCTTGAATGTAGGTCTCTATGCCTGCATAATCACTGCTACACCCCAGTCTGATGAAGTCCTGCTGGCTTTGAGTTTTGCGGAGGCCTCTGTATATGTGATGGTCTGTCTCTTCAGTGAACAAAGCAAGGAGGGAGTGCAAAGAATCCTGGTTCCCTTCCTCCCTGCATTTTACCTCAACCAGTCTGAATTGGTTTTTAGCAGCAAACAACTAAATGGCAAGATCAGAGTGCTGGGAGCTGAGAAAGTGTTAGAAAAGCTGGAGGTACATAGAAAGCTCTCTCTGCCCCTTCATTCTTGGGAATACACATACCTTTCTTCCTCCTGTTTAACATGTGTCTTGGGAGAATCTGATCCTGGTACACCAGCTGTGATGTGACAGTCCCTTATGGGAGATTCTTCAAGAAATGATTGAGTTGCTTCTGTTTGGAAACAGTGGTGGGTTTTTTACAGTAATTGAGTGCTCTCCCTCTTTTATATTGGGGGGTGGGAGGGGAGAATGATGGACAGGTAGACAAGGGAGAACCTAAGTTACAATAACCCTACTGCTAGGCAGGCCATTTGTCCATTTGGTAATTGGACAGTCCTCTCTTGGCATGGTTCATTGCCTGTCTGATATTGAAAGAAAACCGGAAGGGGGATGTCAGAGCTCACCACTCCTCCCTCCCTGGAGTGACCAACCACACAAACACACACACACGTCACACCCGCCAGGACAGGGTGGTGCGGTCTTCAAAATGGCACCTCCTATGCCACATAACCCCGAGCGCACTGTGTGTGCAAGGTCCTGCCAGCAGGCCCAGGCCGTTTCTGGAAGTATCAGCACATACTGTATTCTGCACCCACTGTGAATGATGGTAGTTACAGGAATACTTGTTATCACTACTGCATTGTTGTAAAAAACCTCGTTACCTTGTAAATAACCTATTCCATGTCTGGGTGTTTAATATTAATGTTCGATGGCCCTACCAAATTCACAGTCATGAAAAACATGTCACAGACTGTGAATTCTGGTCTTCCCTTGTGAAATCCGTATAGTATAAGGTAAAAGCACACACAAGGCCGGATTTCACAGTGGATACCGTTGCTCAAACTGGGGGTCCTGACCCAAAGGGGAGTTGCAAGAGGGTCGCAAGGTTATTTTAAGGGGGTTGCAGTATTGCCACCCTTACTTCTGTGCTGCCTTTAGAACTGGGTGGCCAACGCTGAAGGCTGCGCCCCACCAGCAGCAGTGCAGATCTAAGGGTGTCAATACCCTACTGTGCCATCTTTACTTCTGCACTGCTGCTGGCAGCGCCTCTGCTTTCAGAGCTGGGATCCTGGCCAACAGCCACCACTCTCCAGCCACCCAGCTCTGAAGGCAGCTGCCACCAGCAGCCGCCGTGCAGAAGTACGGGTAGCAGTACAGCAACCCCCTTCCCCCACTATAACCTTGCTACCCCCACCCCCCAGCACTCCTTTTTGGGCTAGGACCCCTATAATTACAATACTGTGAAATTTCAGATTTAAATAGCTGAAATCATGAAACTGATTATTTTAAAAATCCTGTGACTGTGAAATTGACCAAAATGGACCGTGAATGTGGTAGAGCCCTAGTAATATACAGAACTGGCTTGTACTGTTTTTGTTTTCCTTTGAAATAACTGCTTTTTGTCTGCTTTCGAAGGTCCACCCCAACTCTCCTGTGATAATAGTGAGGCAGCCTGAACATTCGCCCAACATGCCTGGACTTGTCTCCTACCCAGTTAGTGTGGTCAATCTCACATCTCTCCACCAGATGGCAGCCCCCGTCTTTATCAATGTCTCTTGTATTCTCACAGGCCAAAGAGTTACTATAGCTGTGAGAGTCCTGGCAGGGCAGCCTCTGTTTAGTAAGTATCCGCTGGTGGTCTTTGTATGAGATGCAATAGTGCCGTCAAAGTGATTTGCTAGTTACAGGATCCTTGTTCTTCACCATTCCAGTCTGCTTTACTGTTACAAGAATGTGAAACAAGAGTCTGCCTGACTGTGTCTAGGCCTGAACCTGTGCGGTATCTTAACTCTTATTGACCTTAGTGGGAGTTAAGTGCCCAGCACCACCCAGCACTGGTCCTTCTGAATGGTCACTCAGTAACAAGGGGTCCCTGTTTTGTTCCTTTCACAGTGAAGACTCAGCAGGATCACAAGGAAGAGGCTTACTCCCTAGGTGTGGACAGCTGAACTTGGTGGGGGTGGGAAGAGGAGTTGTATGGAGCTGTAGGTTGTTAATGATGCAAAGCAGTTTCTGTCTGTTTTTATTTAATAGTCTACATGACACGAGTTGGTGGTCTGGGTCTGTTTCCTAGTGAACAGAGGGGAGTCTCCAATAGAATAGGGAGACTGAATTGCCCTTCGCCCATGAGGAGATCCCTCCAAGTCCAAATGAAGCACTTGGACCGACCTGAGCCAGGAAACTTTCACTGCAGGTGTTCGTGCTGCACCAGGGCTAGGGAGAGAACATCATTCCTTAAGGCTCGAGCACCAAATCCTTATTAAAAGGATAAATGATTTAGAAACAGCTTATTTAATGTTTCTTTTCAGTTAGTTGCAACAAAGCTGCGGAGTGGGTAGATGCATGTCTCTATAGTGCCATTTATTACAGAAACCAGGAGTCTGTCTATACACAAGACTAAATATTACCTCATTTTTCTGGAAAATGTTAGGTCAGTGCAATGAAGCAGGAATTGTCCAACAGCTTATGGGCTCTTACCAGATCCTTCTCTTCACCCTCTTTGCTGTTCTAGCATCAACAGCTGTAATCTTTCTCAGTAAGTGAAAACATGAGGTTTGCAGTTAATTATTTAAATGAGGGGTAAACAGGGAGCTTTACCTGTGTGTTCATTCAGTCATTGAATACAATCATTTGTCTGTTACACTTTGTGTATATTTTTAAAAGTGCAATACTGTTTTGAAAATTACAAGCACCTTGATTTAAAAAAAGAACTGTACGGAGCAGAAACAACCCCATTTCAGACCATGTCCCGAAAAAATATATCCAGCACACAGAGGTTTAACCCCCCAGAAAATTATCCAGATGTGTTTCTGTAAAGCCTTTCAAGAACCTGTAGACATACTGCTGTACAGGGATGCAGCCACCTTTCATATAGACACCAACTAGTCTCCACTAATGAGGAAAGAGAATTTGGCCAGTAAGTAACCTACTATCTTTAATGACCATATAAAGCAGACAGGCTCTCTGTTCATAAAATCTCAGGAGGAAAAACCCAGCCACGGATAGTAAATGTCATGTAACTTAGTGAATCTGCCTTTGAAGGGTAACAGGTGAGTTCCTGCTAGTGCAATCAGAGCCTGTAGTGCCTGAGGTTAGGCTGCTGGGCCCTGTTCTACACAGTGGAAGGGCCAGGCTGCTACTCTTCCTATTAAATTGTCCTTCTGGTATTACAAATCACTTTAAACTTTAATGGGTGCGGGGGGTGGGAAGCAATGCCACTTCTTTGCACTGGGATATACATGGAGCCTTTTGCTGCTAGAGCTTGATTCATCTACTCTAAGCCTGAAATAAACCAAGTCAGTAGCAGGGTTAGTGGCCTCCATGAAATGAGTCCACTTCCTAAAGAAAAGCCCTATTCCTTCTTCATCTCTTGACACGGTCACACTGGAGCAGGGCTGAAGTATCTTAGCAAAGGGCAGGTGGTGGAAACTTACTCTATACTCTTCTGGGGCCAGAGAAGGTTATTCGCTGCCACAGAGGTACCTTTTGAGCGCTACTGATTTAACCTTTAATATATAAAGTTTTACACTTATGATGGCATCTAACTAGTGCAACATTTGTGCCAGTTTCATCTGTTTTTGATACTCAGTGCCCTCATAATTATGATTCAGTTTTTTCTAACAGTGCCAAAATACACACTCTTCCTTCACACACCTGCATACATGGTAGGGAGCAGACTACATTATAGGGCTTTGACCCACACAAGCTGTGAAATTGTGTTGAAGGGGAATATCATATTTGCCAGTTTAGCCTTTAGACAAAGTTGCATTGGTTTAGTTAAACCTGTGGAAAAACTCATGTGTTTGCATGTATCTTAACCCCATACTAATTGACAAACCGAACAGCACCTCTCTCTGTAGAACACTCAGGGGAGCTAACACAAATCAATGTGACATGTCAACACACAAATTAGAGCACCGTAGCCTAGTCCGTCCCCCCCTCATTCAGTAGTGGCTTTAGTTCCTTGTCTAAATAAGCCCAAGACTCATAAATGGCTGTGCAGCTTTGTGTTGGTTTCAGTCACGCCTTACATTAAACTGCGATAACTTTGTACACAAACCTTTAGCATAATGACTACCATCATACCTGGTCCACCCATATTACATAACTGGTTATTTTTGCAGCATACAATGCCTTTCTGACCAGAGTGCAGACTGTACCTATTGTGTATGTTCCTACACCTCCACTTCGGACAGGTAAGCGGGAATTCTCTTTGAAATTTGTGTAACAAATTGTATATAATTTGTTAGAACTGCTGTATACTAAGTTCAGTAGTAAACATTACTTGCTCAAGATCGGGTGAGAGAATAAAGCCTATCATTGCTGTAAAACAGGCTCACTTCTCTGAAGGCAGAATAGCCAGCTTGGAAAAGTGAATTTGAATTCCCCTAGCAGAGCTCAGGTAAACACCAGGTACTTTTGCTGTAGCTGTGTTCGTCCCAGGCTATGAAGGGATGAGGTGAGGTAATATCTTTGGTTGGTGATAAGAACAGAAGTTGATCCAGTAAAAGATATTCCCTCCCCCACTTTGTCTCAGATACAGGAAAAGGCTTGAAGTTTTAGGAACTGGTTTCTGTAAGGTTAGATAGCAGCAGCTGTCCTAAGTAAAACTCTGTCCCTTTTGTTCCTGTGTCCTAGGGCTATCCAGGCAATCCAGTATTAATCTGGCTAATCTTTTCCCCTACACTTAGGGCATTCATATCCTCCTGTTGGTACTCAACAGCACAACGCAAGAAACAGGACACAGCTATGGCTTTGGAGTGTACGGAGAAGGCATGTTTGAAGGAAGTACCTGTTTGTACAACAATAAATGTCTAGTAAAGCATGTTAGGTGTAGTTCTGGCTTCTCTAGCTGAAGGCACAGTACCTTTCTGGTTCTCTAGGACAACAGAATGACTCTAGAATCTTCAGGCCACAGTGAGGGGTACTGGACAGGGGGCCCCACTATCATACTGCCAAAGGCACAATAGGGTTTGTGCCCTTCTACTTTAAAAAAGATCAGTGTGGTAGATCCTGCAACAAGAAAACTCCCTCTTGATTTGGACCAGAATAAAGTTCAGAAGCTACCCAGCAGTATGACTTTTAGACCTTTTTCAGGCTAGTAATGTGTAATACAGCAGGCTTCTTGTGCCTGCCTGTAGAGGTAGGGTATCAGATCAGAGCACTGGAAGGGTAACAAGGTACTTTATTGTGGTTTGAGGAATATTTTGGACTCACTTGCAAAAGCCTGTGCTGTCA
The DNA here is from genome assembly GCA_007922305.1 of Dermatemys mawii. NCBI lineage: Eukaryota > Metazoa > Chordata > Testudines > Dermatemydidae > Dermatemys > Dermatemys mawii. Next base: position 1,039,929 of record ML677492.1, on the reverse strand, counting down.
GCAGGGCAAAATTAGGATTCACAGTGGTTGAAACTTCCACTTTAAGAATGGTCAGATTACACTGACATCTTGGGAGAGGGAGGAATTAGAGAAGAACACCAGTTTCACTCTAAGGTGAGCAGGGGCTTATGCATATTCTTTCCCTGCTGAGGGTCATCATAGCATCTGTTGCAATTACAGACAGGGCAGAGTCAAACTCTGCCCAGAAAGTGTTGATTTTCACTGCTGTTGAACAGTTTTGCTCATATCACCCAAACGAACACTAGGTGAGTTGACAATGAGGATCAAGTTTAAAGCAAGACTAATCTGTATTTTATCCAAAATTTATTGACAGGCAGATGGGTGAGGCTACAGCGACAGTATGAAAGCCACGTTCTCCCTTCCCATTCTAGAGGGGTGTTTACAGCCTTCTGGTCACATCTTGACACTCACTGTTGCTCTGTGACTGAATGACATGGTTTTGAACCACCTGTATTGGCCTGTGCAGCCCATTGCTCAGCAGTCCCACCCATCTCAGACACACATTCGTTTAGTGCTGCTTTCGTCTGAAGGAGCATCCTAGAAAAGAAAGAGCAGTAAGTAATCCCAAGAACATTACCAGTCCTTACCCTCCTGTGGCCTGACTTACAGCCCCATAAGGCCTCTAGGGCAGGAGTTCTCAGACTTTTCTAGTGTGAGACCCCTTTTTGCTCTGCCGCATTTGCTGCTGACCTCTGGGTATGTCCACAGAAATCGAACACTTCCGCTTTCTGTATTCACTGACAAGCCACTGAGTGTGTCTGTGTGTTCACTGACAAGCGGCCGAAAGCAGAAGTGTTCCACTTGGCAGCTTTTCGGTAGACACACTCCCACATTCCGAGGCATCTGCTGAAATGCCACAGGGGCTCATGACCCCCCTGGGATCACCCAGTGACCCCCAGTTTGAGAACCACCGCTTTAGGGGTTGTGAGGGAGGCAAACCGTATTCTCATAGCTCAACAAGGACTCGGGGCCACAGAGAGATCGAAACCCTCAAGTATCAACTCCAAAAATCCATTAAGTCAGATCCATCATTATAGAAGTAAAACTGTAGTGAAGCCACAGAACACAGCACTAGCTCAAATAGTCAAGGCCTGCCTCATAACCATGAAGGCCAACAGTACACTAAGTATATTCCCAACAACCCTCTCAGGAACAGCAGTAAATAGCCATCCAGCCTAAGCATTCAAGAATCCTCAAGGTTTCTAGGTCTGTCCTGCCAACTGCTCTAGGAGACTAGTTTTTGCTGGTCACTTTAGAGGCACTTAGCAAACCCCACTCTCTGCAAGCACTTCAGGCACCTATGGGACAGATTCTTAAATGCTTTTGAAGTGCCACTCAAAGTAAAATTCTGGATCAGGGCTATTATAACCCAGGGTGTACCATGCGTTAAGAACCAAGAGCTACATTCCCCTTCCTGAGGAATCTCTAGTTCAAGACAAGAGCACAACACAGCAGGTAAGGGGGTTCTGATGACATAGTAAAACATTATTAGCTGGCTGGGTTTTTTAAAGTACAAATCACTGTTTACCTTCTGTAAGCCTTGCCTTTCCTCCAGTGGGCTGGCACAGCACAGTTGAGCAGCCAACACACAGAACTACAGTCTGAGCATGGCTGAATACAGTGGTGATTTTATAACAACCTGAAACAAAGCAAAAGTTTGAGATGAGCCTATTTCTCTACAAAAGAGCTGGGGCAGGGTGATTTCTACAGTCAGAGCAAAAGACAAAGCTGGCACATTATTGGAGAATGCTGAAAATGTCAAAACAGGCAAATGAAACTTCAGTCTGCTGGAGAAGGAGAAGAGGGCTAAAGGCAACAGTGAAAAAATGTCCAAACTCACAGGCTCTAGCCATAATGGGGCTTTAAAGGGGTCTCAAAAGCAAGCATTTTAAGCTTGCATTTTAAAGGAAAGTACAGCAGACTGAAGAACACTGTCCCTGGGTCTCAGGAAAAACACCACACACAATTGTTCTCTAGCTACAATAATGAATTTAACTAACATCACACAACTAAACTGCGGCAAACAAGATAATCCCAGGGCACCTCCTGGGCAGGGCCCTAGCCGGCACACATTAAAGGACTCCTGCACTGGGTCTAGCCCAAGGGTAATCAATTATCTTTTGTCCAAGTCTAATCAAGATCCAGACTCCAGAGGAAATTTAGCAAAAGGCAAAATTCCAGGATCCTTTCAAGAGACTGGGGTGGTCTGGATTTGGCCTGCAGGCCACTTACTGAGCGTCAGGGTCTATCCCCCCCACAGCCCTCTCCAGAGAAGCAGTCCTTACAATTCTGCACAGGGGTGAGCGCTCTCTTCCATTTCTGGAGCAGGACAGGGCTGCTACCACCACCGAGTCTCGCCTGCTCAGGGGCAGGAAGAGCTGATTACAGGGACTAGAAGGTGTGGGGGGGGGGGGGGTAGCCGAGTTAGTCTGCATCAGCAAAAACAACGAGGAGTCCGTGGGGCACCTTACAGCCTAACGACTCGATGTGGACATAAGCTTTCGTGGGCCACTAAGTGACTGGGAGCTCGGCGGGGCTGTGAGCGGGGGTGGCCGGGCCCCGGAGCGGATCTAAGGACCGCCTGGGGGGCCGGGGCGGAGCTCACCGGGACACTTCACGTCCATGAAATAGGAGTTCGGACTCTGGACCAGTCGCTTCTTCTTGTGTTTCCGCTTCTCCTCCTCGGGGGAGGGATGCAGCAGGTCTTTCGCCAGCTGCAAGCCAAGCACTGCGGGTCAGCCCGGCCCGGGGGAGGCGGGGCGGGACACCCCCCCCGCACGGCTGCGCAGCGCCCCCGCCCCCAGGACACGCGCCCCCTCCCGGCCTGCGCCCGCCGCCGCCATCTTAGTCCCTCCCCCCGCCCCGCCGCCATCTCCCCGCTCCCGGCCGCCTCCCGCTACCCGGGCCGGGCCCCCATTTCCCTCCCCACCGGGCCCCGCCCCTCCCGCTGGCGGAGCCGGGCCGCCGCGGGCGAGGGGGACGCTCCCGGGCCCGCCCCACCCCCCGCGGGCCGCTCGGCCGCACTCACAGGCATGTTCGCGTGGAGGCAGCCGCGGCCGAAAAGGAGCGAGACCGGAAACCGGGGCCGCTATATCCGCTCCGGGGTTCCCCGCACGGGCGGAAGTGAGTGCTTGGCACGGTTCCGCGGCCATTATGGAACGCTCTGCGCAAGGAGAGTTGGGCGGCGTCGCCATTTTGAGAAGGTCGTTCGGTCCAACAAAGTACTCCGACTACCAGACGCGCCACCATGTAGTAAAGGTCTTTGCCTTCAACCAGAAGAAATAAAGTGGTCGGTAGTAGCGGCCATGTTAAGAGGGTCAGTCCTTTCTCCAGGGGCTGAGGGAAATGACGCCATCTTGGGAAGGTCCTTGGGGACCCAGGCCCATGGGATGAGGCCTGAGATCCCTTTCCACAGGAGGAGACGCTGATGTCATTCGAGGGCCATGGGACGATGGCATCATGGGGCTGGGCCCGTGCCCTGCAGAGAGTAATGGGCCCCCATTTCTCTGAGCCCCGGAAATCCGTTAATTCCAGTCACCCACTAAACTCCTGCTGGGGCCTCGACCGGATCGGACAGGCTGGCTGCCCTGTGGCCCCCAGTGCCGCCAGCCGCACGAGGCTTTGGGATCCTCCCGTGCAAAAGGCACCAAAGTGACCCTCATAAATGCAATCGTGGATGTGGGAGGAGCTTAACGGTGGACTCCTCACAAGCCGGTGCCCGTGTGTCAGGACAAGTTCGAGACCAGGCAGGGCAGTTAGGCGAGTCTGCGAGAACTCCAGAAAAGACCTCGACAGCCCCTGCTCCCTAATCTCCAGCAGCACGGTGCAGGTCCAGCTGAGGCGCTCCTCTGCAGCTGGAAGCCTGCAGGGTCACAGGCATGAGGTGTGGGCCCCGCACATCTGGATTTCTTGCTCCCCTTGGAAGCTGGGCTTCTGCCTCAGAGAGGTTTGCAAACAACAAGAGCAGAGAGGGAATGGATACGGGCCTAGAGCGAGGTGTCCTGTGGTTTGTTGACCGGAGCAGTACCAGTAAGTGGCGCTTGTTGCCCAGCTAGAATGCACAGAGCCCTTAATGCCGCTTCCTTCCTGCACATCCCGGGAGAAAATTCCCCGCTCTCTGGCACAGACCCAGCCCATTTGAGGGAGGATCTTTCTGATGACCCCGATAAAGGGACAAGCTGCAGGATTAGCATTTATGTGGTGTCGGCAAACCACAACTGTAACCCAGGGATGCTGGTCATGCCATGAATTAATGGAGCATGACTGCAGCACAATGGGGCCCCCACAGCTCTGCCAGTGCCCCTCACTCCTGATATGCAGTTCCAACTATCCCTACTTGGGTGTCCACCCACTCAGCCGATGCCCCTCACTCCTGATATGCAGTTCCTGCTTTCCCTACCTGGGTTCCCCATTCCCCCACCCACCAGCTCAGCCAGTGCCCCTCACTCCTGACCTGCAGCCCCCTGCTATCCTAGCCCTGAGTCCCCACTTAGCTCTATCAGTGTCCCTCAGTTCCACAGCCCCTCTGCTACGCCAGGCTTGGGCTTCCCCCTGCCCCCAAGTTAAAACAGCCCTGAGAGGCCCCTCAATCTCCACCCACAGCCTGTGCCTGCTACTCATCCAGTCCCCAGCTCCTCACCAACACAGAGACCCAATGATGCCTCCTCCCAATCCCGAGTCCTGACCCACAGTGATTTAAGGGCTCTGCTTGCCCAGTGCAGAGCAGTGTGGGGCAAGGAACTGGGTCCTCATCAGTATTGTTCGGTGTCAGGTGCTCTCAGCCCTAGGGCAAGAGGAAGTGAAGGAGAACAACTTCTGGTGTGTGAAGGGGGAGGGTCAGGACCCACCCTAAGAGTTGGCTGCATTTAAACCAAACAGCTTCAGTTAATTATGGTGAAAACCTGTCCCTCCCCTCACTCTGTTCAGCAGGAGTTCCAGTGAAACCCGGCTCAGCTCACACATATCCCAGCCCTGAGAACTGCCCCCCCCCCGCCTCCAGCTCCGCTGGCCCCCCCTAAATCCTGACCCACACCCACCTGCTAGCCCAACCCAACCCTCCCCCCAGTTCATCCAGCGCCCCCCACCCCCGCCAGCTCAGCCGGGGCCCCTCACTCCCGACCTGCAGCCCCTGCCGGGCCAGCTGGGGGCTTCTGCAGACCAATTGGAGGCCCGGGGTTAACCCCTCCCTGCCCAGGGTCCTCCCCCGCCCAAGAGCCGGTTCTTCCCGGCCGGGCAGGAGGAGGGAGCGGGTCGGGGCTTTTCCCAGCCACCGGGCGCAGGCGGGAGGCGGAGCCGGAGCCGCCCCTTGGCGCTTCCCGGCTGCAGGAAAGTTTTGTCCCGAGCCGAGCGGCCGGGCCGGGCCGGGCCATGGCCAAGTCCTACGATCACCTCTTCAAAGTGCTGCTGATCGGGGACAGCGGGGTGGGCAAAACCTGCCTGATCATCCGCTTCGCCGAGGACAACTTCACCAGCACCTACATCTCCACCATCGGTGAGTCCGGCCCCCCGGGACCCCCCTACACCCCCCCCAACTTCACCAGCACCTACATCTCCACCATCGGTGAGTGCCAGCCCCCCAGAACCCTCTGGGATACAGCCCCAGCCTGGCACTGCCCCTCCCCCAGCCTGGCATTGCCCCCCCACAGCCTGTGCTGGGGACAGGGGTGAGTCCAGTCGCCCCAGGGGTCTCATTCCCACCCGCCAATCCAGCACCACCTCATCCAGAAGCCCTGTAGTGGGCCTGGCTACCTCACCCTGGCATGGGGGTCGTGCCGGGGCCCCTGGACCCCCTTTCCCCCACCCCACCCCTGGGCAGTTTGATGGCGTCACCCGACTTGTGTTCTAGGGATCGACTTCAAAATCCGCACAGTGGAAATTGAGGGGAAAAAGATCAAGCTCCAGGTCTGGTAAGTTGGACCCTAGCAAAGCTGCCCCACCCCCTCCCGCCTGCCCCCAGCTCCCCTCTCCAGCCCTACCACAGCTAGAGCCTGGCCTAGCACCTGCAGAGCCAGGGGCCGGGTTGTGGGGCGGGATGGGGAGTGCTGTCATGGCTCCGGGGCTGGGAAGGGGAGATCCAGAGCCTGCCTGCACTGGGCTGCCGGCTCAGGCCCTGGAAGCCCTGTGGATGGCGGCTGTGCGCTGCTGCGGGTGTGGAAGTAGTGTGTGGGTCGCCAATCTCACCCCGCCCCACGGAGCAGCAACCAGCCCCTGTCGTCCGCCTGGGCAGGGGGGCCAAGGGCTGGGTGAGCCGCGGAGGCAGAACCGGGGGCCAGTTGGGCAGCCCTGGGGTGGGAGACGCTGCTGACCCCAGTGACCCCCCCCCTTTCCCCTTCTCTCGTGCAGGGACACGGCAGGACAGGAGAGGTTTAAAACCATCACGACAGCGTATTACCGAGGAGCCATGGTACAGCCTGTCCGCCCCCCACCCCACCCCCGGCCACTGGGCCCTGCCTCGGCCCCCCAACTGAGCCCAGTGTGCCAGGGCAATGGGGTGGGAGCAGGCTGTGGTGTCCTGCATCGCCCCCCTGTAGCCCAGCTGGGAATGGTGCCCAAGAGCCCCAGGGATGTGGGGGTCTCAGCCGGTGCTTCCGGCAGCAGACGCCTGCCAAGCAAAAAGCGGAATGGGGGCGCTCAGAGAAGCCTGTGCCCCCCCCCAACAGCACAACTGGGAGCAGGCAGCACCTCTCTCTCAGCGGGCCCCATTGGAGGGAGTGGGGCTACCTGGGGCTCTGGGGGGCCGTCCCAAGGGCCCCAGCCAGGCAATGGGAGGTGGAAGGGGCTCAGTCCAATCTGCTCCATTAACCCATGGGGGGCAGGGAGACCCCAGCCCCAGGTCCAGCCCCACTGAGCGAGCGTCTCTTCCAGGGAATCATCCTCGTGTACGACATCACAGACGAGAAATCCTTCGAGAACATCCAGAACTGGATGAAGAGCATCAAGGAGGTGCGGGGAGGGCGGCTTGGGGGGGAAGCTGGGGGTTGCGGGGGGTTGTGCGAGGGCCATGGTCTGGTCACCACCCAGGACCCGTCTCACTTACCTCCTCCACGTTCACACTGGATTTGGCACTGGTCTCAAAGAACCGGATCCCATGTTCCTTCGCGAGCTGCCAGGAGAGAAAGGGGCCTTTGAGCGTGGCACCCACAGCCCCCCGACCTCCTTCCCTCTTGCTAATGGCCTAGACCTGGCACGGCCGCCAGCTGTTCTGTGGAGTTACAAGTTGCTCAGGGCTGGGCTAGCGGGGTCTGTGGGTTGGGATTGAGGGGCGCCAGCGGAGCCAGACAGGAACAGGGGGCTGCGGGTCAGGAGTGAGGGGCGCTGGCAGAGCTGGATAGGGGCAGGGGGTCTGCGGGTCGGGAATGAGGGGCGCCGGTGGAACCAGACAGGGCGGGGGGGCTGTGGGTCGGGAGCAGGGGGCTGCGGGTCAGGAGTGAGCGGCACCGGCAGAGCTGCGATTGTGGGGGACGCAGGACTGGGGTCTGGCTGGGGCTGTGAGGGAGGGCTGGGCTACCTGGAGCATGGCTGAGGGGGGATGGATGGCGGGCTCGCGGCCCAGGAGAAATAGGCATCTCCCCCACGTCTGCTCTCTCCCCCAGAACGCTGCTGCAGGAGTGGAGCGCCTCCTGCTGGGGAACAAGTGTGACATGGAGGCCAGGCGGAAGGTGCAGCGGGACCGTGCTGAGAAGGTACCGGGGTTGGGAGCGATGCTGCCGTTCATGGCTGGATCGGGGGGTGGGAGCAGCCCCCAGTGGGTGCTGAATGCAGCAGAGTCTCAAGGGCCAGGCCCTGCTCCTCCCATCTCACCCCTGTCTTGGGGTGTCTCCCCAGGAGGGAGAGGCGGCCATGCCAGGTCTGGGCCATTAGCGAGAGGGAAGGAGGTCGGGGGGCTGTGGGTGTCACGCTCAAAGGCCCCTTTCTCTCCTGGCAGCTCGCGAAGGAACATGGGATCCGGTTCTTTGAGACCAGTGCCAAATCCAGTGTGAATGTGGAGGAGGTAAGTGGGATGGGTTCTGGCTCCCTGCCATGGGGCAGCTCCCCCAGGTCCCCGGCCCTGCCCCATGGTGCCACCAGCCCCCTATATGGGACGCTCACTGCCTGGGGGTGGCCTGGGAGAAGCAGCCTGCAGGCTGGCCCGTGAGGGGTGCTGCCCGGTGCTGGGGAAGGAGGCGAGGTCTCTGCTTATATCTGGGCTGTAGGGGGGCCCCAAGCAGATCTCTCACCTGTTCCTGGAATGGATGGGGTGGGGGACCCAGTGAGGCTGAGACACCTGCCCTGGGGCCCTCTGGCCCGCGGGCAGGTCCTCCCTAGCAGTTCCCATGGAAGCGGGGAGAGGGGTACGCTAAGATTCACCCCGAGGCTCCTGTTTGCCACTGCTAAGCGTCCCATACCCCAGTCAGCTCACAGCCCCCACCCTCAGCCGGCCGTGCTGGGACACCCCTAACCTGTTCCTCTCTCCCCTCAGGCCTTCAATACCCTGGCCCAGGACATCCTGCTGAAATCCACCAAGAAACCGGTGAGCGTGCGGGGGCTGGGCAGGCTAGAGAAACCCGACCCCCACCCCAAGTTAGAGGTGGCCTGCGCAGCTCAGCCCCCTTCCAGCAGGAGGCGTGAGATAGAGACAGAAAAGCAGCAGGAAGCTGCCCTTCCCCATGAATGATCCTGCTTTTCTCCAGGTCCTTCCTCTCTGAAGAGTCCCAGTACAGGGATCCTGCGCCAGGGCTGAGATGCAACCGCCTCTGGGGAGGGGCGCAGGGACTG
>ML677492.1:1013501-1031144 GCA_007922305.1 Dermatemys mawii | reverse complement strand
CAACCGCCTCTGGGGAGGGGCGCAGGGACTGGTTATACAGGGATCCCTCGCCAGGGGCTGAGATGCAGCTGCCTCTGGGGTGGGGCACAAAGGCTGTTTAACCTCTGGTGGGTTACGGTATCTAAGGCTGATGGAACCTCCCCACGTTGGAACATGGCCAGGACAGTAATTTGGGATCTTTAATGACCACTGATGGTGAAGCCTGACCCCAGATGGCATTCCAGCAGCACAGCACCCCCTAGGAGCCGGCTGGGGTATGGGCTCAGTCACGCTGCTCATAGGGTGCCTACCCCGGGGCATGGGAGGAGAGTCCCCCCCCCCCCCCCCCCCCGCCGGGACCTGGCTCTCCCTCCAGCCCGGCACCAGTGCCCGCCAGTGACCGGCTCACTCTCTCTTTCAGGGTAAAATCCCCAAAGGGCACCTGGACTTGAACAGTTCTCCGAAGAAAAGCAGCAGTAAATGCGCCGTGGTCTAGCAGCAGCCACGAGGCAGGAGCCAGCCGTCACACTGGAGCGCTAGTGCCACTCTTCTCCCTCCTGCCACTCTCCTGTTCCTCCGCCACAGTGTGGGCCGGGCAGCTCCCTGGGGCCAGGCGGCTGGGCACAGCTGAGCTCCGGAGCTGGTGTCTCCGAGGGGCCAGGCCCCCAACCTGCTGGCTATTTGTGTGCTCCGGGGACGGGGGAGCGACCTGCAGGCTGATTTGGAGGGGAAGGGAGCAGAGGAGGTAGGGAGGAGCTGGAGAAGAGGGGGCTGCGGACGAGGGGAAGGGGGAGAGGACAGTGATATGGAGGAGACCAGGCCATGCTGCAGCCAGGGTGCAGGGTTTGGCCGCTAGTTGATTCAAAGCCCTGAAAAGCCGGGATCCCTTCTCCCAAACCAGCCTGCGGCTCCCCGGGGCTGTAGATCGGACTCACTGCTCCATCACACATAGGAACGACTGTATGAAAACCCAGGGCCCCCAAGCCCAATGTGGGGCCCCGTGTCTCCACTCCCAGGTGCTGGCAGAGCCCCCAGCGCACCCTGGGGGCCAGGCACTATTTAATTAACAAGATAAAGCCCCGGCTTGTGCCTTCTCTCTTGGCTCCAGTTGTTTCTTTGACAGCACCGAATATGGCAGTGCAGAGGCTGGTTGGCAGGCTGGTGTGGGGCTGCCCTGCAGGGTGTGCAGGGGTGTCAAAGACCCTCCCCTGCACCAGCCAGCAGCCCCAAGATCATTGACACGATGAGCCTTAAAGGGCAAATTTAACACCCCCCCACACACAGGGGTTCTGCTTTTCTGCGGGGCCTCTCACAGCTGAGCCCATGGAAACGGGCCCCTGGGTCCCTTTTGTTTCCTGTCCTGGGTCTTGTGCTCCTGGCCGGCCTGTCCAGCCCCCACCAAGGCAGCTGCAATCCCCAGAGCCAGGCTGGGCGAGCTCAGACCTGTTATTGAACCCGGTATCTGGGCTGTAGGAAGGCCCCGGGCAGATCCCTCACCTGTCCCTGGAATGGAGGGGGTGGGAGACTCCTGTGAGGCTGTGGGCCCCACCCCAGGGCCTTCTGGCCCACAAGTAGGTCCTCCCACTGTGTTCCCATGAATAGGGGAAGGGGAGGACCTGGTGGGGATGAGAAAAACCGCCTTGCTGCACAGCACCGTTTCCCACCTACCCCTGCTATGAGGCCGGCTGCCTGCAGTGCCCCCGCGGGGCAGCCCCTGGGCTGTGGCTCCACTCCCGGCACCCTAAGACAGGAGTGTGCCCCTGGAAATGCTGCCCATCTCCCTCTCCAGGCCCCCATGAGCGGCTGTCACCCCACCCCCAGCGCAGTCTTGTTTGGGCTGTGGAGACTCTGTGGGCTGATCTAGAAGGGGGAAGGGCCCTGGCTGCCTACAGGGACCAGGCAGGACAAGAACCTGGCTTCCGAGGCGACTCTCTGCTGGGGGGCTGGGCCACTCGGCCCGCCCATCTCGCCCCTGGGGCAACGTCTCGCCCCATCCATGGGGCACGGGGTGGCTCTGGACTGTGAATGGGGCCTAGTGCGGGGAGGAAGGGGGGCCCCAGGGGCAGCGCCAGACCTGGGGGTCCCCCTGTCCTAGGGGACCCTGGCTCGTCTCTGGGGCTGAAGTGGGGGTCAGGGGGCTGGCCCCCCCCCACCCGCTTGCCCATCCTGGGGGCTGGTCTGGTCCTGATACTGCCTGGCGGGGGGCTGGGCCCTGGCCCCCACGGACAGAGACCCACAGCTGGGAGGGGAAGCTGATGCCCCAGGGGGCTGCCCCATGAGCCACGCCCCCATTCAGGCTCCGCCCCTTATGCCAGGAGCTGAGGCCCCGCCCCCACGAACCGCTCCGTCACGGGCTGGGACACCCCCTGCTGTCTGCGCCCTTCCCGTCATGCTCCGCTCCGCCGTCGCCACTCTGGCCCGCTTCTCGCTGGCAGCTGCCCCCGCTCCCAGAAGGCCCCGCGCCGGACAAGATGGCGGCGTCGGGAGCGGGTGGAGGCGGGTGAGAGAGAGGCCGGGGCCCCCCCCCCGCGTCATGGGGCCGTGCGCGCTGGGGCGCTGCGTCCTGCTCGCGCTCGGAGCCCTGGCCTGGGGCCTCAGGTGAGCGGGGCCCCGGGGAGACCCCCCCGCCGCGCTGGGAGCCCCCTGCCCCCCCGAGGAGCCGCCTGGACCCCCGCTGGGAGCCCCCCATGTCCTAACCCCCCCCCCACTGTCCTGTCCCCCGAGGAGCCGCCTCGACGCCCCCTACCCTCCTCTCTCCCACCCGTGGCCCCACTGGGAACCCTCCCCCCGCCTTGGGCCCCCCCCCAGCGCCCGGGCAGCTCCCTGGCCTGTGCCACCCAACTGCACCCCCCACCCCACCTACCCGGAGCCACCCTCTGGCCATGTGGGGCCTGGTGCCCCCTGGAGACCCCCCCAGTGCAGGGCAGGCGCTGAGGGTTTAGCCAGGCAAATGGGCGAAGCCCCTGTGGATTTGGCAGCCTGTGAGCGGCCCCGGGCAGGGCCCTGGGGTGGAGCTGCCCCCTTGCTGGGTCCAAGAACCCCCTGGTTTACTAGACCGGCCCCTTTCTGATTTCCCTGCAGGCTGGCAGAGGCGACGGTGTCAAGTGAGACCAAGCTCTCAGGTGGGTCCCAGGAGGTGGAGCTGCTACGGTATTGCTAAGGTGCCCATGGTTGTGGTGTCTGGTTCGGGGAGAGCTGGCACGTCTGGCCTGCAGGGCTTTAACTCTCTGCGGGGTCGGGGTCAGGGCAGGGGCACGTCTCTTCCTGGAGATAAAGTCCCGACCTGCACTGGGCACTTGAGTCCCTTGGGGTGAGTGCGGACTGTGGTGCCAGTCCTCAGCTACCCCCCTGTGGGGTTTATCCCTGGGGCCTCCATGTGGGCCTGAGAACCCCAGCAGTGAGTCCCATTGCAGTGAGGAGAAACGGGCTCCTGACAGCGCTAATTATCCTGGGAGGGAGAGTCCTACAGCAAGGAATGGGGGTGGGTGACTCTCCCCAGGCAGAGCCTGGGGCTTGTCACGCTCTGAGTAGGGGTGTGACATTGTAGGGATTGGGGGAGGCTGTTGACCAGAAAGTATCAAAGACCCTGTTCTTGGGGGCGCCCCCCCGCCCTGCCATGCACTCAGCCAGGGTTCAGTCAATGGAAACCTGATGAGTTTAGACCGTGAAATCTTTCTTCTCTCTGAGTGTGTGCTGCCCTTCTAACCAGTTTCCCCCTCTCCGTGGCCTGGCTGCTCTGATTGCAGGCCCTCTGCGGCTGGGCCCTAAACCTCTCCCACTCTCTTCTCAGTGAGTCCACTGGTGGCCACACCGTGCTGGCAAGTGGAAAACTTCATCGTTGTTCAGGATTGTGCCCCATGCACGACCTTCCAAGCAGTAAGTGTGGGACAAACTGCCCTGCAGCCAATGAGCAGGGACCTGGGGTGGATGTGGGGGACAGGACTCACTGTCCAGTGCTCTGGCCTTTCTCTTGGGGAGTGCTGAGTGGGATGCATCCTGCCTGGGTCCGGCTGAAGTTGCAAAGCAGAGATCCCTCAGGTTGTTGCGGGGGGAAGACACCAGGTGTCGTGCCCCGCAGAGCAGAGACCCCTCTGGGCTGGCAGGGCGAATGACACGTCCCGCCCCGCAGTGTGTGTGAACATGGGTTTGGTTTGACTGCAGAAGACGATGCCCGAGTGCAGCACGACTGGCTTCATCGAGCAAATTAACTGCGCCGTGTCCAAGAAGGAGGAGTACAGGAGGTAAGCCAGGCCCCGGGACCCTGCGCTTCAGCTTGGGAACAGTGGGGCGGTGAGGGCTCGCTGAGACAGAGCCTGGGGGGCTCCTAGGTGTGGCTGTTTCATGCTGTATCTGGGGCACCTGAGCTTGGAGGGGACCAGCCAGAGCAATGTTGCAAAAGGGCCCCAAGACTGCACCTGGCATTGCTATAATGGGGCCCATGGCAGCCAGCCTCCCCTGTAATACACTGGGGCAGCTCTCGGCATCCACTGGCCGAGCTGTTTGGAGCTGCACGGGGCAGCGTGTGCTGGGACCTGCGGCTGTCACTGCCCAGTCATGCAGTGCTCCTACCCTTGGCTCCGATCCCAGTGCTCAACTCTCTCCCCTCTCTGCAGCTGCCGCTCGGTGGTGATGGAAGCGCACAGCTTCTGGAAGTTTGAGGGGGCCATGATCTGTGTTGCCGTGGTCTTTGCCCTGTTGGTCATGTGCCGCCAGAGGGTGCTGGACAGGAAGGCCCTGGAGAAAGTTCGCAAGCAGATCGAGTCCATTTAGTATCTGTCGACTCTCAGCAGCCCCAGTGCTGCCCTCCTCCTCTGTGTCCTGTGTGGGGACCTGGGGCCTGGATGCGTCTCCCCTTTCCTGCTTCAGGCCAGGGAGACTGGCATCAGAGACCGAGATCTGCTGTCCCCTGGCAGAGGGTGCCTCTCTGATGGCTTGGGAGTGCGGTTCAGCCAACTCAGAGCCACCCCAAACACCATGCGCCAGGCACTGGGGATTTTTCTCTGTCCATCTCACCTGCCATGTGGAGGGCCAGGCTCCCGTCCCTTCCAGCGGGGGTTGCCACCTGGCATCCCTCGGAATTAACGCAGCACCCAGCCCTCCTCCATACGCAGGTTTGAGACAGTAAAACCGGTAACAGGCGTTAGCACAGACTGATGCCAGAAGGCTAGTGGTCCCCAGTCCTGTCCCCTGCTGCTGGAAGCCCCCTGCAGGTGTTGACCTGAGCAGGCCAGGGAGCCCATGTCACAGCTACCACTAATCACCCCTCTTCAAAGACCTGCAGGTGGGGCCAACTCAGCTCCCTCCACTGGAGTAACCCCTGTTAAAGCGCCGAGGGTCGCCTGCTCCTCGGGAACGGCAGGAGAACGGAAAGCTCCCGGGGCTGAGAGCAGGGTGTGGGCAGCCCTGCAAGGCGACTAATGAGAGTGAAGGTTTAGCAGCTTCCCAGGGGCCTGCTTGTCCCTGCCCCTGGCTGGGGACTGGAGCGTGATTTAAACATCCCCTCCCAGGAGCTGGCCTGTCTCCTGGGGCACGGCAGGTGCCGCAGCCCAAACCCAACATCAGTGGACCGGGATGTGGGGGAGGGAGGAGCGTGGGTGCTGATGGAGCAGGCAGCTGCCCAGTTAATGGGGAGCCAGCAGGCAGGCTTGTCTACGGGGGCTGCACATGTGCTGAGGGATGTTCTGTCACTGCTCCCGGCCGGCCTGTCCTCCCACACCCCCAGTGCTCCCCCCCCGGAGAGCAGCCCAGTGCACTGCTGCACAGCACCCTCCCGCCTCCCCCCAGCAGAGCGCACACACCCTGCCCCCGTGCAGCTAGTGCTGCTCACTGTGTGATTGGCCCGGGGGGGCCCAGCCAGCCCTGAGGGTTACAGGCTCCCTCCCCCATCCTGGTACCTGCAGCCCTCCTGGGCCAGTCCCCTTAGCACTGCCCCCAGGCTGAGCCCTGTGTTAGTTGCTCCCTTGGTCTGAGGTGACTGGCCCTTGGCGACAGGCTGGGCTCCTCTCCCCAGCGACAGCAGGCTCTGGAGCCGTGTCCTGGGACCCAGTGCTGCCAGGGGATCTGTGGGGCAGACCCTCCCCCAGGGCAGGCTGGCTTGGATCCTCCCTTCTGCTCCACTCAGCTCTGGTCACGCTGGGGAGGTGTCACCTGCCTGCTGGAAAGAGGCTGCGGGGGGCCACACTTGGCTTAGCTCTGACAGGGTTTATTTTTTAAGAGGCTTTTACAAAACTGCTTGGAACCAGGACTGTCATTAAACCCCTTTTCCATGCACTGGCTCGGCTGGGCTGTCAGGACAAGCTGTGGGGGAGCTGGGAGGCGGGGAGCTGCAGGCAGCAACGGGAAGCCAGACAAAACCTGCGGCCCTGGTTTCCCCGTGGCCGGGGTGAAGTGCAAGCAGCTGAGCAGCACCCCTGGGAAGTGGGTGGTTGGAGGGTCAGGCACCTAAATCCCTTGTGGGGCTTCAGCCCTGCCAAGTGCTTTAGGGACCAGGGC
Organism: Dermatemys mawii; assembly: GCA_007922305.1. Lineage (NCBI taxonomy): Eukaryota > Metazoa > Chordata > Testudines > Dermatemydidae > Dermatemys > Dermatemys mawii. The sequence continues at coordinate 1,024,673 of ML677492.1, read as the reverse complement.
AAGTAGTAACCCTGGCGCAGTAGGACAGGGGTAAACATGGCCTAGGTCTTGGCAGGGTTGAGGCCCTGGGCAGTGAGCTTGTCCAGCAGTGCTGAGTGCCAGCAGGGTGTGAGGGCAACTCGGGCCACTCCCAGCTGGATTTAGGAGCCTGGTCGCAGGACCCCATGTTCCAGAGCGTCCCTCTCTGGTGCTAGAGGGGAGGGCACAGCTGGGCCGTGCCCGCTGGGAGTTGCTGGGGCTGGAGGGCAGCGGGGCTGCTTGGTGCCAGGGGAGGCCATGGCCCTTTCTCAGTGGTGCTGCCTGCTCAGCTGCCAAGGTGGGGGCGTGGGTGTGCCTGGCCCCTGCGATTGCCCTGCAGACGGCAGGAGACCCCGGCCTTGGCATGGTCTCTCACCGCCCCCTTCCTCTGGGCTCTGCGGAGCAGTGCGGCTCCCGCCCGGGTGGAGCAGAGGCCCGGGCAGCATGGCACAAAGCGGTGGGAGAAGACGATCTGCAGCTGGGGTCCCTCGCGGGCAGCGCTACAGGCACTTGAGGAGGAAGCTGTTGCAGGTGGCTCCGCGGGGGCAGTCACAGAGCCGGCCGATGCGGGCGCCCTTCTTCACGGCACAGGCCTGGCCGATGGAGCACTGTGGGGACGAGAGCACGGCTGGAGGGCGGGGCTGTGCCCCTGTGATTACAGCTGCCCCCCCCCCCCCAGCAGGGTGACCAGATGTCCCGATTTTATCGGGACAGTCCCGCGTCCCGGCCGTCCATGGCTCGCGACGCCCTTTTGTCCCGACATTGGGACCGCAGGAGGCCGGGCACCGATCTCTGCTTCTGCCCGGGGCGGCTCCGCCGGGCACATCGCCCCGCAGGCGGAGACCAGGGGGTCTCCACGTGGCGAGCTGCAGGGACGGGGCTCGTAGGCAGAGAACCCCCGCAGCCGCCCCCCCCCCCACCCACCTCCGGCCGCGCCTCCCCCCCCCGGCCCCCGCCCCCCCCTTGCTGCCCCCAGGCACCTCGGTGCCCCTCAGAGCCAAAGCGTCCCTGTGTCTCCCTGCAGCACCTGCCGCCGCAGGGTCCTAGTGCCCGCTAGTGTCTCCTGCCAGTGACGGGGAGTGTGGTGCTGCGGGTGGGGGGAGCAGGAAAGGGGGATTTATGAGGGTGCAGGGGGGTTGTATAGTAAAAATAGTTAATCCTAACGGTTTATGGACCAATACCCCCTTTGTTGGATGCACCCCCGCGGGGGTCCATAGAGAGGGGGTTGTGTCAGTGGGGATCTCTATGGGGAGAGGGACAGGGAGCTCCATGGGGAGAGGGGCACTGTGGAGGGGATGGGAGAGGTGCTGGGGGAAGGGACCAGGCTCCCCCTGTGCCCGCTCCTGTTCCATTCCGTTCCCAGCCCGGGCTGGCTCTGCCACCCCACCCCACCCGCTGGGCCTCTTCAGCCACACCCGGGCTCTGGTGATCTTCTGCGCTACTCCACATTTTTGCCCCTGTCTGTGACCCAACCTGCCCCCCCCATCGAACTCCCGACCTGCGTTCCCAGAGGGTTGGGTTCCCATCCCAACCCTCTGTCCCCTGCTACATTATATTACCCAATATTCATTTAAAAAGTTTATAATAAGCAATGCTCCGGGAAAAGGGGGGGGTGCGAGGTAAAAATTTTGCCCAGGGAGCAAAATATCCTTGCGCCGGGGGGGCGGGCCGCCCAATGTGTCCTGATATTTCGCTCCTGCGATTCGGTCACCCTACCCCCCAGAGCCCTTCTGGGCAGCAGGGTCTCGGGGCCCGGTCGTTAAAGGGTCAGGACTGCAGCTCGTGGGGAGCAAAGGCTGGCACGGGGCATCAATGGCTGTTAGCCGAGGTGGCCGGGACGCAGCCCTGTGCTCGGGGCGTCCCTAAACCTCCGGCTGCCCGGACCTGGGGCTGCAGGATGTGATGGTTCACTCGATACTCGCCCTGTTCTGTCCCCTCCCAGGGAAGCCCCGGGCACTGCCCGTCAGTGACTGGGCACTCGGCCAGCCGGCCCCGCCACGGCCCCGGCGGGGTGCCGGGAATCAGTGGGGGCAGCGACGGGACCTTTCCCCATCACTCTAACGGGTCGCCTGGGGCTCCCCGCCCCCGCTCGCCCTGCACCTAGACTAGAGCAAACCCGCGGCCTGGAGCGCGGCCGGTCACCGACCGGCCCCCCCAGGGTCCCCCGCCCGGGCCTGCACCTGGAAGAGGGGGCGGGGCCGGGCCCTGGGTCCCAGTTCCCCACGTGGCTCCTTCCGCCGCGGGCTCGGGACCTCGGCCGGACGCACCTTGCGGACCTGGGTGTGTTTCTTCCCCCAGGCCGGAATCCTCTTGCTCTGCAGCTTCTCCAGCACGTCCTGCAGCTCGTCCAGCTGGCGGGCGAGGAGGAGGAGGAGGAAGGTGAGTGAACGCCCGGCCCCGAGCTGGGAACCGCGGCTCCGCTCAAGGAGCGGGGATGACCCCTAGTTACCGCCCCCTCCCCGCCCCGGCCTGGCCCGGCCCGGCCCGGCCATTGCCAGGAGCTCCCGGCCACACCCTTTCCCGAAACTAGTACCGCCATCTGGGGGGGCATAACACGGACTCTCCCCCCCGCCCCCCTTTCAGCCGACGGTCCCACTGGCGAAGAGCCCCGGGGGACACCGCGTGCAGACGGCGGCAGCCGGGCGGGGGTGACGCCCTGGCCCGGGGAGACGAGAACTCACCAGCTGTTTCTCTTGCGGCGGGAGCGCGTGTTCCAGGGGAAAGTCCGGCGGGAGCCGGGCGTCCACACCTGCCCGCCGCTGGGCCAGGAGCGCCAGGCAAAGCAGGAGCAGCGCGAGTCGCGGCATGGCGGGGGCTGTGCTCGGCGATGGGGCAGGACTGGCCGGCGCCTCTCGGAGCGCAGCGGGAGACGGGCTGTAAGCAGCGCGCCCTGCCCACGCAGGGGAGCGGGGGGCTGGCCCGGGGACCTCCTCTCCCAGCGCGGGGCGGGGGCGGCTGAGGGCGATGGATGGAGCCGGGCGCCCGCGGGGGCGTTAATCTCCGGGCGGGTTCACAGGTGTCTGGCGAAGAGGCGGGGAATTAAATGTAACGAATCCCGGAGTCGCCCGCCGGCTCCCCGGGGATCCCGGCCGCGACATCCGAGGCCGGCGGAGCGTGTCCCCCGCTAATCCCCGTGTCTGGGTAGCGGTCCCCGAGCGCCCATCCGTCTGGTGGGGAGCGCTCCGGCTGGGCCCGGGGCTAATCCCGGCCTGTCCAGCGGCCCCGGCTCGGCCTCTCCATCCTGACAGCCTGAGCTCCGGCAAATCCCTTCGGCCGGCCGGGGAGCGCTCAGCCGAGCGGAGGCGGCTGTCGGCGGGGCCGGGGCGCTCCGGGGAGCTGCGCTTTGACCCGTGTGCTGCGTGGGGGCTAAAGGCTGCTGGGCTCGGCCCCAGCACGGATAAAACCCGCCCCTGGTCCCCCCGCCGGTCTCGGCTCCAGAGCACGTGGGGCTGGACTCCCGCCTGCTCCTGTGCCTACCCGCAGCAGGCTGGGGGATGCTGGCGCTGGAGAATCAGGTCTGGGGAGGCCCAGCCCAGCTGTTCACCTGACCTCGGCTCCCCACAGGGGCCCTGAGCAGCCCCTGGGGCCCCCAGAGCCAGGGATACTCCAGGACAGCGGTTTCATAGATTCATAGAGGTTAACGTCAGAAGGGACCGCTCTGATCCTCTAGTCCGACCCCCTGCACAGGGTAGGCCACAATCTCACCCACAGATTTCTGCCCCAGGTCCCTAAACAGCCCCCTCAAGAATTGAACTCACAACCTTGCGTTTAGTAGGCTAACGCTCACACCACTGAGCTATCCCTCCCCCCAACCTTCATTGCACCCCATCCTGCTTCTGAGAACAGAAATGACTGGGGGAGCGGGCGAAGCCTGGCCTCAGGGGTCCGCAGCAGATGAGCTGGGTCACTGGCCCAGCTGTTGGGCTGCCCTGACCAGTGATGGAAGTGTGCCCCAAACCCTGGGCCGGGGGGGCATGCAGGAGGAATGGGGGGGCGCTGGTTTCTGCCCTGTGCTAAGTGGCCATTGCAGGAGGACTCAGGGCCCATCTTGGCTAATGGGGGGTGGGTTCAAAGCTCCAGCTATTGTGTGTCAATCAAAGGGGCCGCCTGGCGCCCCCCCCAGCGGAGAGACAGGAAAAGGGCCAAGACTCTACATGGTCAAACGTTTTTCACCATCGACAAAGGCAACACACAGGGAATTTATAGGCCCTTGAGCGTTCTGGTAGCTGGTTTATAGTGAGAATATGGTCCACTGTGCTGAGATTCCTTCAGACGCCTGCCTGCTCTCTCCGCTGCCGCTTGTGCGGACGCTGTGAGGATGGGTTGGTTGGTATTTTGGTGACCGGCTGTAGACAGTGTGAGTAGGCGTATCGGACGATAGTTCGTTAGCTCTTCACAATCGCTCTCCAAGGAAAAATCAACACGGCAACACACGCCAGCCTCTTCAACTCAACGGTTCTGCCAGCTCCATTGTGCACAGCGAAACGTGGGCGCTGATGAAGACAGGGGAGCAGCAGCTGTCCGTGATGGAGAGGGTGACGGAGAGAAGAATTCTGGGAATTTCACCCCGCACCCGAGTCGCAGTGACGAGATCAGACAGCTGTGGGGTGAAGGAGGTCGCCGTTGAGAGCGATCCAGTGACATGCGATGGGCTGGGCATAGAGCAAGGATCACTGACAATTCATGGACTGCAGCTGGCGCCGAGCGGACCCCACTCAGCCGACCTCCGAAGAGCTGGGACGACTTCAGCGTGGAAAGACCTGGCGGCACACGGAGGAGGAAGCTGGGATACGGGACGAAGGGAAGACGAGTTGTGTTGATCGGCGCAATCTACACGAGGGCTGAAGATGTCAGGAGCCTCCTCTCTTCCTGGGCTTCCTACAAACCTCACGGCAGGGGGAGAAGCCCCCAGTCAGGCAGCGGGAGCAGCACCTCCAGGGCCAGGGACGACCCAGCCGTGCAGAGGGAAGGGAGCGGCTGGGGAGCCCGTAGCCCGGCACTGGCTGGTGACTCTCAGGCAGCCGAGGAAAGGGCGTGGGTGGCTTGATCCAAGCCCTGTAGGTGATCTGATGAGCTGGGCCGCTCGGCCGGGGCTACCTGGCCTCTGAGCCGCTCCTGGGAAGGACGCATAGGGCAGGCAGCAGGTGCATCAGAGCTGCTGTGAGCGCTTTGCCCCTCCCAGGGAGGCAGTGGGCCAGGGCTCTCTCCTGCGTGGAGAGCCTGGCGTGATGCAGGGGCTGTGGGTCGAGGAGGGAGCTCTGAGCCATTCAGAGCACAGCTGGGGAGCTCCTGCCACCCCCCTTGTCCCAGGCCTGGCAGTGCCCCTGCAGGGCAGAAGGGAAGGGATTTAGTGCCCTGCCAGGCCCCTGGAGCTGACTGGGCAGCAGGCCCCAGAGCGGGATGTCCTGGCCACACAGAGAGCAGGGAGAGAGCCCCGCTGGTCAGGGCATGAAAGCTGAGAGCCCCGTGCACTGGGGCTGGCTCCCTCGCCCGGCCCCTCCTGCCGGCACTGACCCCACTGGGGATGGGGCACGGCAGGTGACCAGGGGACCCCGGCGATGCTGGGCCCCCCTGCCTCATCCAGCCCTGGGAAAGCAGCTCTCCGCCCTTCTGCCGCCCCTCACATCTCGTCGGCATGGATGGACTTAGCTGCATCCCTGCTGGCACCGGGTCCGTTCCCCTGGGGCAGCCCCATGGGAGCCGCCTGCTCCTCCGCCTGCGCCTGAGCCGACGTGTTTGTGTTCTTCTGGCTCCCGGCACCTAGAGGGGTTAGGCCCCCATCTGCCCCGTCCACTCCATCCTCCACCGCAGCTTCGGGCCCCAGCTGCTCCCCTGGGGGTGCTCCAGGCTCTGGGGCCGGCAGCTCCTGGGTGCTGGGGGCTTCGGTTGGTTCAGAGAATTCCCCCTGGTTCAGGATGTTCCTGGAGATCACTGGGGTATGGGGGGAAGGGCAGCATTAGGGGCTGTCTGGCAGGGTGTGACCTGTGCCAGTGGGGTGTGGGGGTGCCCTGCGCTGGCAGGGCGGGGACTGGGGGACCCTGTGCTGGGGGTTGGCCCTGTGCTGGCACAGCGGGAGTGTGGGGGCATCTTCTGCTGTGCCGGTGGGGTAGGGGTGCGGGGGGGCTGTGCTGGTGGTGTGGGGGGTGCCCTGCACTGGGGTCGAGAGGAGGAGACAGCTGCTGTTTGTGGCCATGTCTCTGGACAGACCCCGTTGGGCAGAGCCAGGCCAGGCAGCGCCAGGCCAGGCAGCGCCAGGAAGATCCTGGATCCGCCCTGGCAGGGCAGGGGGGTGGGGAAGGAGGCTTGAGGGAGAGGGTCAGGCCTGGGGCTGGGGGGCTCGGGGCTGACTCGTCTCTAGGGATGTTCTGCTTTGCCCCCCAGTGTCCCGGCTCTTACCTCCGGTGGGCTGGTAGGCGTCCTGGCTGCCCCGCACCCCCCTGCGCAGGGGGCTGTAGCTGGGGAAGATGATGAGTCCCAGGGAGAAGATCAGGATCTGCAGGAGGAAGGGAGAAGGGTCAAAGCCCAGCGCCGGGGTGGGCGGCGGGGAGATGTGCTCGAGGTGGGGGGTGTCTGGGGGGCTGATATGTGCTGGAGGGGTCAGTGTGGGGGAGATGTGCTGAGGGTGTCAGTGGGGGTGGGGGAGGAGATATGCTGGGGGTGGGAGGGGGAGTCAGTGGGTGCCCAGCAGGGCCCAGGCTGGGTGTAGCCGTGGACTGGGTGCACTGTGGGGTGAGTGGAGCCGTTCTGGCTGCCCCGCCCCCCCACAGGGGGCTGTAGCGGGGAGTGATAAGTGTAGGGTCAGTGCGTGTGGCTGGGAGCGGGCGCGTGCCCCTGTCTTTGGGGATGTGCCCAGCTAGGCGCTCTGTGCCCCGCCCCCCAGCTGGAGCAGGCAGTGCGTGGGTCCGGGCACTCTGCCCCCCTCCCTCCCCAGAGTGGGCCAGGCGTGGGGCCGGGCACTCTGCCCCCCCCCCGAGTGGGCCGGGCGTGGGGCCGCAGGGTCTCAGCCGTACCAGGACGCAGGTGCTGGTCTGCGCTGCCTTGCTGGCCGTGGGTTTGATCAGCGCTTGCAGCTTTCGCAGCTGGTCCAGCAGGGACCTGTGGGGAGGAGACAGTATTGGGGGGGGGCACAGAACCCGGACTGGGTGTTCACCATCGTGTCAGGGACCCCCTACATCACCAGCCACCCTCCAGTACTGGGCCCCGGTCAATGGCTTCCCCCCAGCTCTGCTAATGCGCCCTGATCCTTGGGGTGTGGGGGCTGGGACCCAGGACGCCTGGGTTCTCCTGGCTCTGGGAGGGGTGTGGGGCCTAGCGATTAGAGCAGGGGGCTGGAAGCCAGGATTACCGGGTTCTCTCCTGCTTCTGGGAGGGAAGTGAGGTTTAGCAGTTAGAGCGTAGAGGGGCTGGGAGCCAGGACTCCTGGGTTCTCATGGCTCTGAGAGGGGAGTGGTGCCTAGTGGTTAGAGCAGTGATGGGGGCTGGGAGCCAGGACTCCCAGGTTCTTTCCTGGCTCAGGGGGGGCAGTGGTGTCTAGTGGTTAGAGCAGTGATGGGGGCTGGGAGCCAGGACTCCTGGGTTCTCCTGGCTCTGGGACAGGTGTGAGGGCTCGTGGTCCCCTTGCACTCACACATTGTGTTTCTCCAGCTCCTGCACCTTCTTCTGCAGCTGCTGGTTCTGGTCTGAGCACGCTGCCGCCCTGCCAGGAGAGGAGAGCGAGGGGGGGGTTGGGTCCTTGCCAGCTGCCCTCCCAGGGCCTCCCCGCCCCGGGTGCCCCGACCCCTGGCTGTGTGGGCGGACGGGATGTGCCGGAGCCGGGGCCGCTCCCAGGCCCTGGCTCTGAGCAGGGTGGGCAGTGCCCTCGCGGCCGAGGTCTGTGGGCCCCCCGGCTCTCACCGGCTCTCCAGCCCCGCCACGTATTCCTTCTTCCGCCGCCGGCTGTCCTGGGCCGACTGCTTGTTCCGGATCTTCCTCCGCACCTTCTTCAGGAGCCGCTCCTCCACCTAGGGGCAGACGCAGCCTGAGAGCTGAGCGGGGCAGGACACATCCCCACAGCGTGCGGGGGGCCTAGAGGGTGGTTTGGGGGTGGAGACGGGGAGTCCCTGTTCTTGTCTCTGGCCTGACCCGCCCCGGGGGCTAACAGCCAGTCTGCGCTCCAAGCCCAAGCCCCGCTTGGCATGCCGGGCTCCCAGCAGGTCAGGCTGGGTGGGGCCAGGTGGATGGAGCTGGACTGGCCCCTCCCTGCCCTGGGGCTGGCTGCAGGAGCCATAAAACCGGAGCTAGGACAGGCTCCCCCGTGGCCATGCTCTGCCCTGCAAGCTGGCATAGCCCCCCCTGCCTGGGCCTGCGCACATGGGGCCGCTCACGTGCCCTCGTGCAGGCTTGCACGCTCCTCGCACGCTCAGGCCAGCTGGCTCATGTACCTTGGTGAGGGGCTGGTGACTGGGCAGCGACACCCCCTCTTGCGAGAGCAGCTGCTTCTCCTCGTCCGTCAGGAACAGCTCCGGGAACTGCAGCTGCTGGAGAGAATCACTTTCTGCAGCGCCCGGGCAGGGTCCCCCCTTCCCCCAGCCCCCCACTCCCCTCAGCGCAGGGAGGGGCACGACTCTCTCTGCTCCGGACCGATACTCATGGGGGCGGCACCTCGGTCACTGTGGGCAGCTGATCAGCTCTGGGGGTTGTGGGCGTGGGGGGCAATTCAGCAGGGACTGGGCCGGGACTAGGGGCGTCTGCGCCTTCTCACCCAGTGATTTCCCTGCTGCGGGGGGAGGGCTGAGTCCTGCCCGGACCTTCCCCTCTGCTGGGAGCCGCCTTGGACTGTCCAGCGGGAGAGGAGGGGGAGCCTGAACCGACTTACCAGGGCCACAGCTGCCTGCGTGTGCCCAGCGCTCACCACCATGGGCATTGGGCCGGGCCTGGCCACGGCGGACGGGGGTGCAGACGGCAGCTCATTCACGATGCAGGCGTCAGGGATCAGCATGAGGGGCGACCAGTCGCCTGGGGCCAGAGACACAGCACAGGGGCTAGGGGTGAGGCAGAGCCCCCCAGGTGCCCAGCCTGGGAAAGGTGGGTCAGGAGTGGGGGGAGCTCTGAATGGAGACTCTGCTCCTCTGGCCCATCCCCCCAGCCCATCTCCACCTGGGGGAGTGTCCCGGGGCGGGGTCTCAGACGCTGCCCTCAGCCCCCCCACTGCCTCCCTGCTTCACAGCTGTGAGGGGGGAGGCACCGCTAGGCCTGAGGGCCGGCAGGGGCTAAAATCCCGGGGTGAGGGGGGTCTGAAGGGTACAAAGTGCAGCGACAGACGGCCAGAGAGATGCAGGGGGTGAGGGGCACTGGAAAGGATGGACAGAGGGGCACGGATGGGAGCTTCCAGCAGGCAGCGTGGCTGGTTACACGGCTCAAGCTGCCCCCTTGCAGGCTGGGAGCGCCGGCCGGCCCACAGGCAGGCCAAGGGGCAGCCGTGGGGCAGTGCGGAGGGTACAGGGGGAGGACTGACTCCCCTCGGCCTAAGGCTGCACTCCACCCTCCTAACCACCAGCCTGGGGAGGGGCAGGGAGCCCCCACTGCTGTGTTCCCTGCCCCCGCCCCGCTCACCCAGCCGGATGGAGACCGTGTCACCATGGAGGGGGGCGCGCTGGTCGCAGACGACTGGGCAGAAGGTGGGGGGGGGCCCCTGGCTGGGCTGAGGGCTGTCCGCGCCGGGCTCCTCCGAGATCCCGCTGTCGCTGCCTGGGCTGTACACCTCGTTGGGGTTGATGATCCCGAAGAGGAAGTCCTCGGGCTCGCTGTCGTTCAGCCCCTGCAACGGCCCCCAGGGACGTTGGCTGGAGCCGGCCGCCCCGGCCTGCTTGGCACGTGGCTGTGAGACGCCCAGGCCTGGGCACCTCGGGGTTGTGGGCAGTGCCAGTCCCTGGGCCTCAGAATGGGGCTAAGGGCGCCGGCAAGGGCTGCCTTGCCCGGACCCAGCCTGCTGGCACTTTTGGCAATGCCAGGGCCCAGCTGCTGTGAGTGGGGGCATGACCTCCCATGCCCAGGCCAAAGCCCATCTCCGCAGCCCCAGTGGGACCTTCTCCGCCCCCTGGCCTGTGCATGCGGTGGGACAGCTGCTTGCTTCCTCCCCAGAGGTGGCTGCCTTAGATGGCTGGCAGGGAGGGGCAAGGCCGACCTTACACCTTACACGAGCAGGGAGGACCGGGCAGGGCTACGGAACGGGGGCAGGGCCCTGGAATGCCCAGACCTGTGCAATGCTGCTCCTGACCCCGTGCTGCAGGCCCTACAGTGACCTGGGGAGCCCACCTGGGCTAGTGTCTGAGCCCCCGGCTTGTCCTTCCCCTCCCCACTCTGCATTTGGCCCCCGACTCACGCTGCCCCTGCTGGCCGCCCACTCCTCAAAGCCCTTCTCCAGGGCACGAGCCGGCTCCGAGAGGACGAACGGGGGCTCGGGGCTCGGTCTGGTGCTGCTGGGGACCAGCTCCTCCCGCTGCTCGAAGAGAAGAGCCCGGGGTGCGGGGCTGCCGGGCTCCCCCATCTAGGACGGACGGACAGACAGGCAGAGAGCACATCAGGCAGTGTCCCTGACTCCCCCCGCACTGCTCCTAGGACAGGCAGGGCCGGAGCCCCCCTGTACCCTCGGGCCTGTTGAGGGCAGGCGTCCCCTTGTCACGCTCTGATGCAGAGGAGGCTGCACCCTGGGGACCCAGCGATTCACGCAGCTCCCGCGTTGGGGCAGGACCAGAAAATCCGGCCGGGGCCGCAGCCCCGGGCCCTGTGCAAGTCGGTCAGCAAACAAAAGGCCCATGCTTCGGCGCCGGCCCCCGGGCCGCTCACAGCCCCCGGGCCCATCACTAAGGCCTCGACTTTTACTTGCATGAGCCCCACCTGTGCTGACCCCGTGGGGCCCTCCACATAGCACAGAGCCCAGTGCTGCTGCTCCCCGAGCTCCCCACTGAGCACCCGTGGGTGCATGTCACACGCTCACCACCCAGCCGTCCGTGCAAACTCCCACAGCACAAGCACACTGAACACGCGTGCAGAGCCATACATGAACACACACACACATACACACACACTGAACACGAGTGCAGAGCCACACGTGAACACACACACACATACACACACACTGAACACGAGTGCAGAGCCATATGTGAACACACACAC
>ML677492.1:982277-1000956 GCA_007922305.1 Dermatemys mawii | reverse complement strand
GGGGCAGTCGAGATGCTCTGTGGGCTGGCGGGGGGGCAGCGTGGGGAGAGCTGCCCATGGCCAGGACCTGGTGCTGTTTACAAACCTGGTGTCCCTGCAAAGGGGGCTGGGCGGGGGGGTGCCTGGCCTATCCAACGACAGGGGCTTGTGGGTGACTCACAGGAGCCGCTTGTCTCATTGGAGCCTCTCCCCCTTCCCCCCCCCCCGCCCTGGCCCTGGCCCTGGCCCTTCCCACGCAGCTTCCTGGCAGCTGGCGGCCCCAGCTTCTCGGCAGTGATGCCTCTTCTGCTCCAGCCCCTCGACTCTGCCTCCTGCAGCGGGGGGAGGGGTGGGGGGACCATCTCTGGCTGTATGAGCGCAGCCCCAAATCCCCACGCTGCAGGGGATCCTGGCCCCCAGCCACCTCTGCTCCTTGCGCTGCCTCTCGTGCTTTGCCCAGGCTGGTTCCAGATGCCCCTGCCCCCCCCGAAGGACCTGTCTCAGCATCGCCTGGGGGTCGGGTCTGGGGAGCCTGGCTCTGGGGTCTGCCGGGGACGTGGCACCCCCAGGAGTGCAGGGGAAGCCGGGGGCTGGGCCCTGCTGGGCCCAGGAACCTGCAAAGGTACGAGCCGAATCCGCGCGCTCGGCTGGGAGCAGGCCCCTACATTGCAACCGTGCCCCTCGCTGGAGCCTGCAGGTGGGGCCACTGTGCCCTTTGCGACCAGCAGCGCTGGAAATGGGGCCCCCTGCTCCGTGCCCCCCATCTCCCGAGGGGCACGGTGCATGGTGAGCAGCGAGGTGGCCGCGAGGCTGCTGTGGGGGGGATGGGGCAGGAGGTGAGGCCCTGGCGCGAGGGGACGGGGCACTGGGGACCCTGTGGGTCCGGGGAGGAGGGGGAAGCTCCTTGCTGACCTGCCTCTTCCCTCTGCAGCTCCAGTTCCCCCTGCAGGAGTTCGTCCTGGCCATGGGCTTCTTCCTGGTGCTGGTGATGGAGCAGATCGTGCTGGCCTACAAGGACCAGTCTGGCTCCCAGGAGGAGACACGGGCGCTGCTGGGGGCCTCGGCCCATGACGGCACCGTCCATTCCCAGCACCGGCAGGAGGGGCCCCTGCGCCCCACCTGGGGCCCGGCCCCGGAGCGCCCCCACGTGCACATCGACTTCAACGCGCACTCGGCCATCCGCTCCTTCGTCCTGGTCTTCTCGCTCTCGCTGCACTCCATCTTCGAGGGGCTGGCCGTGGGGCTGCAGGAGGCCAGCGCCAAGGTGCTGGAGATCTGCCTGGCCCTGCTGATCCACAAGTGCATCATCGCCTTCAGCCTCTCGCTCAAGCTGCTGCAGGGCCAGCTGCGCCCCCGGGCCGTGGCGGGCTGCCTGCTGCTCTTCGCCCTCATGTCCCCGCTGGGCATCGGCCTGGGGGTGGCCCTGACGGAGACGGCGGGGGCCCTGCACCAGCTCTCCCGCAGCGTGCTGGAGGGGCTGGCCACCGGCACCTTCATCTACATCACCTTCCTGGAGATCCTGCCGCACGAGCTCAGCTCCTCTGAGCAGAGGATTCTCAAGGTCATCCTGCTCCTCGCCGGCTTCGCCCTGGTCACCAGCATCCTCTTCATCAAGATCTGAGCTGCCCGGGGCCACCCCCTGAGCCCACATGTGGGGCTGGAAACACCCTGCCTGTTGCTCAGGACCCATGGATTGACCCCAGCGCCCCCTGAATCCAAACCTGCCTGGGGCAGCTGCCTAGACCCTGGGCTGGCTCCTCCAGGGTCCCAGCCGGGCCATGCCGGGGGAGAGGCAGAGGATGCTTCGATACGAGCGCTGCCCTATACCCTGCCACAGAGCCAGGCGCTGGTTCACCAAAGCCCTCGGGCACATGCGTGGCTGAGCTGGGGCCTGTGGGGGCACCGGGGGCCTTCGCTGCCCCCAGCTCCTCTGCAGGAGCATTTTCCTCCCCATCCCCGGTTCCTCGAGCCAGAGCCCCCAGCCCAGGAACGGGCGGGGCGGGGCTGGCTGCCCTGCAGAGTTTTCCATGCTCCTACTTTTCTCAGCCTGTCCCTGGGTTGGGCCTGGGCCTTCGCCCTGTGCCAGAGCAGCCATGCAGTGCCAATGCCTCCTTTTGCTCCCCTCCCACTGCAGTTTTCACCCAATGGAAGGGCAGCGTGGCCTAGTGCTTAGAGCACTGGACTGGGACTTGGGAGCCCTGAGTGCTGGGTGATCCTCGGCAAGTCACGTCATGCTCTGTGCCTCAGTTTCCCCATCTGTAACATGGGGACTGTGATCCTGTCCTTGGCTGAGACGAAGAGCTGGGAATGAGGAATTATTTTTGTAAGGCATACAGAGTAAAGACTGAATCCGCGGCCTGTTTTATCCACACCGGGCTGTGCCGTGAGAGCCGCACCGTGGAGCCGGTTCAGGCCCGCTGGAGGTCACCAGTTCTCGTACCTTACAGGAGCAGTGCCACGGTAGTCCCCAGCAGGCGGTCTGCTCCTACCTGGATAAAAGTGCCTTAGAGCCATCCAGCGTGGTCCCCGTCCCGCACTGAGTCTTACAATGGAACTGCAACCAGCCACGCGTGTCCCCATGGCACCCTGGGCCCGGCCCGGGGCCCCAAGGGGCCTGGAGCTGCACAGACACCGAACAAAAAGATGAGCCTGCCCCAAATCGCTTCCTGGGCTACACGACCGACCCGCTCTGTAAGGCCACAGCACTGGCTAGCAACAGCCTGGGGGTGGTGGGGGGCGGGGTGCAGGAAACCCAGGCCCAGCCAGTTTACGTTTGGAGAGTCTGTTTTACTAAGTGCCTGTTTCTCCGTCCCACCTCGCCGGGGGAAATGCCGCTGGCTGGTTAAAATCCTGACCGAGAAGCTTTTAGAATTGAAAAATAAAATGACTTTAATCTCTGTAGCTTTTTGGGTGCTGTGTCCCCCTCCCCACATTTCTCCCTGGGTCAGATCTCCAGAGCACTGATGGCTCCTGGTTTTTAAAGAGCCACTTCTTTATGGGTGACGTGTCGTCATCTCCCCCCGCACCCAGAACCAGCACCAGGTCTGGGCCTGTGGACGTCCAGGGTGCACAGCTGGGTGTAGCTACGTGCACAGGGAACGTGGAGCAGATCCATGTCCGTGTGGGTCTTGGTGCACTCGGCCCGAAGCGGGAGATCAGGGCCCATTACGGGACCCTCGGGGGGCAGGGGCAGTGGGCTCGAGTGAGGTCAATCTACATCCCAGCGTGGTGTGTGCTCTTTGCTTGGACACACCCAAGGGGGGCTCCAGGACGGCAGGTTGCGTGCCCCACTGAGCCAGGTGGTGGGGTGGGCAATACCTTAGCAGGGCAGAGGCCTTGTCCTTGCAGGAGCACCCCCGTTGCCTCTAGAGGGAGCTGTCGCTCAGGCGTGGCGCTGCAGGCTCCTGCCCGTTGGCAGTGCTGATCTCCTGTTGCTGCACAAATCCCTGCAATCCCCCGTTAATCCCTCCATGCCCCTCGGCAGTCCCTTGGCGGATGCGTGTTCATCTTTAACTCCTGCCTGGGCAGCGCTGGGCGGTGAGAGCGGAGCCCTCTGGGCCAGGCGGGAGCCGCTCTACTGCTAGCGGGGTTTGAATCCTGCTTCTTTTGTCCCCCTGTTCACACGGGTACAGCTCACCACTCAGCCCCAGGCTGGGACTGAGAAGCACCATCCTTGCCTTGTTGACTCTTGTAGGCCCTCAGCCCTGGAACGGGAGGGAGGGGGCCAAATTCCAAACCCTCCGGGGCATCTCACTTGACCCAGCTCCCTGGGCCAGAACAGCCGTCTCTGCCAGTCTGCTGGGCAGAAGAAATTCACAGATGTGCCAAGCAGGCCCGTGACTCACCAACAACTTCCACTAGCCCCCCGTGCCACAGCCGCCCTGCCTGCAGTAGGATGTAGCTAGAAGAGCCTCATGCTTTTGGCTGGCACTGAACGAGGCCTGCTTACAGCCCTCCGGGCTAGAACAAAGCGCCAGGGGTTACTGCCCTCAAGTCCTGCTTAGCACTTGGATAGGCCTTTCCGCTGCAAACCTGGCTTGCCTGCTTGGATCCAGGTTGCCAGGGAGGCCGCATGCTAACACTGCTGCAGCTGTTTTCCATCTGGTCTCTCACAGAAAGCAGAGCTTGGTTGGATGGGGAGGTTCGGTGTGGGGTCATTTTTAGGTTTAACTGTATCCCAGAATGTGTTGGTTGTAAAGGAGCCCAGTCGCTGAGTTTACTCTGTGGCCCGCAAGGCTGGATTGTGAAGCGCTCTCACCTGGACGCGCCCAGCGGCTCCTGGCCATTAAGAGACCTGGGGCAAGTCACTTTGCTGCTCTGGGCCTGTTGCCCTACGAACAGAGACGAGGTGATGCCGTTATTCATCGTCCCATGTAGGTTCTCCCAGTGCGTGTGTGTAGAGTGCTTTGAAAGGGGTTTGGGGCCCAGGCCATTCTTGGTGGGGAAAACGCAGGCCTGGCCCTACAGAGCGAAGGAGAGGTCCAGGGGAGCCAGGCAGTGCTGGGGAGTCAGAGACGGAGAATCAGAGTGCGTGCCATGCCTTTGCCATTCACTCTGACTGAGGCTATTCTGTGGCAGACGGCGCCTCCGTGCCCCACGGCTGTGTCAGTCACCTGACTGGACTCTTTCATGTGGGTCTCCCCTTCTCTCTCAGGCGGAGAATTGCACATGCAGTTGATTCCTGACAATTCTTGGGGCTATTTTTAAAAATAATGCTGGCTGAGGTGTCGTCCGTGCGCCGTGTTTCCACGAGTGGTGGCAGACCAAAGAGATGCGCTTGGAACGGCAGCTGGGGGAAATCTGTAGCAGCTCTTAGATCCGGTGAGAGTCCATTCCACAGCTTTACCCTGGCCTCAGCCATGGTGCCCCGTGCAACGTTCCCTTTCCTTGCACGAGGTGGTGCAAAGGGCAGTCGGCCCCGTGCAATTCCAGCCTCCAGCAGCTCTAGGGGTGCACTAGCACCGCTGCTGGTGTAGCTGTGTAAAGCCACCGTCAGCTCACGCCGTTTAGGAGCAACAAAAGCAGGAGCCCCCGATGCCCATCTCCCTCCCGCCTCCCCCCTGACAGGCCGTCGAGGGACCGTGCGCTGCAGGCCGCCTGGCACGGATTCTTGGGGCATGAGTTCTAGGGACCGCGGTGCACGGCGGGACCTGCAGTCTCGGAGCCCCTCGTCAGCCACTGAAGAGTGCGCGCTTCCTCCCTGTGCCGGACTACAACTCCCAGCAGCCCCCGGCGGCGTCTCCCTCTGCGAGGCGCTAGGCGCTCTGGGAGCTGTAGTCCGTTTCCGCCTGCTGCCCCCTGGAGGGAGAACGGCGGGCAAGGTGGTAAATAAACTACGCCTCCCGTGATGCCCCGCGCTACCGTGTTGTCCGGCGGAGGCCTGCGGCCTGCGAGGCGGCGGCAGGAGCTGCCTGGGCAGGGAAGATGGCGGCGTCTGGCTCCGGGGCCGGGGCCGGGCCGGGCTCCTCGGCCGGCGCCGGCGCCTCCAACCCCCGCAAGTTCAGCGAGAAGATCGCGCTGCAGAAGCAGCGGCAGGCGGAGGAGACGGCGGCCTTCGAGGAGGTGATGATGGAGATCGGCTCCACGCGGGTGAGCAGGCCGGGCCGGGCCGGGCCGGGCCGGGGCCGGGACCGGGGCCGGGGACCGGACCGGGATGTGGCGCGGGGAGGGGGAGGGGGCAGGGATGCGGGGCCGGGAGCCGCCGGGGCAGGGCCCGGGGGCCCGGGCCGGGGGGTCCGTCTCTGCCCCGGCGCGCCGCAGGTCAGGAAGCAGCGGGGGAGCCGGGGCGGAGGCCGGGAGGTGGGGCCGGGGGTGTGTCGCCCGAGCCCGGCCCCGCTCCGTTAGGTCGGCCCGTGGGGCGGCGGGGAGCGAGGCTGGCCCGGGAGGGGGACCCCATTGCCAGGCAGCAGGGAGGGAGGGAGGCGCTGGAGGAAGCCGGTGCCCCGACAGCCCTTGCTCGGTCCAGCTGGAGTCTCTAGCCCCTGGTATCTGGCTGCGCTGCCCGGTCAGGGTTGTCACCCCCAGTGTGGGGCGCCCACTCACGGGGCATCCCGCTGGGGTCCCTGGGCCGAGACCTGGTCTCTGCTGGACAGGGCAGCGCTGGGCCTGGCCTGGCGTGGAAGGGGCTGGCAGGTTGGCGTGGGTGGCAGCTGGTTTTTCATGGCTCTGGGGCATGGCGGGGGTTCTTCCTGTGCGTGGGTCCGGGGCAGCTGGCCCTGTGGTTGGGAACGTGGCCTGCGGCCCCGGCAGCTCAGCCCATGCCGGCTCACGTCGGCAGTGCCACGAAACGGGAACGTGGTTTCTAGGCACGAAGCCGTGAGAGCAGCGTGGGTCATAGGAAACAGGCCGGACGGAGCCGTCCTGCCACAGCTTCGTGGCTGGGAGGGCTTTTACTCACTGCCGTCTCCTGGTGTCTGCCCTGAGAGCTTGAGGCTGAATCCCGAGCAACCTTTCCCGGCAGCTCGGCAGCACCCAGCCGTACTGTCCCACGCCGAGCGCATCCCTAGAGAGGCTTAAAATTAGACTTTGTAAAGCATGAGAAAATGTCATGGAGGGAACAAATCCGCTGCGGCCAGAGGGGCCGGCCTGGGTGTGATCTGGGACATGGGACCAGGAAAGTCCCCCCGGAGCAGCCCTCCCCATGGGATGTTGGAGGCTCTGGACCGATCCTCCCAATCAGTGGCTTGTCCAGGGCTTTCAGAAAAAGTTCTGAAGTGGCTAAGAGTAAAGCCAGGCCCTGAGCCCGTGGTGGGGTGGGGGGGGGGGGGAGGCAGAGCAGAAGGGGCACCGCTGTGTCTCCATTGACCTGGCTCCCGGTGCAGGAGAAGCCTCTGCCAGCAGTGAGGGAGACAGGTTCCCCCTTTTGCACAGCTCCCTCTCCTCCCCTCCCCCGAAGTCAATGGGGATACATGAACATTGTCAGACCCGGGATTGGGCCAGCAGCCGGCTGTCTGAGCCTCTGATTCTACTGTCCCAGCACTGCTATGACTCCTGGGGAAGTGATGCGCCGACCAGACGTCCTTTGCAGAAGAGCTGCTGAGGGAGGCAGAGTTGGGGGGCGAGTGTTTGCAGCTGCCGAGCTGTGAGATCCAGCAGGACCCTTCTAGGTGGCAGAAGCTGCAGAGGATCAGGGCAGCGAAGGGACAGGGAGGGGCTGGCATTTGGCAGTGGGTGGGATCTGAAAAGGAGCAGGGGGTGGGGTGGGGTTTGAACAGGGTCCTGGTGTGAATGGGGAGCTCATGGGCTGGAGCGAGGCTGCAGTGAGGTGATGAAACCCGGGGTTGGGGGGACTCAGGGGGCCTGGCGTAGGGGTTATCGCCCTCCAGGGGAGCGGAGGTGGGGCTGAGATGGCCGCAGTGCAGGCCAGGTGGTGAGAGAGAGAAGATGCCTCGGGGGACGTCCATCACTGGGGTCACTGCTCTGAGGCCGGGCGTCATGCCCTTCCCGAGCCAGCTCCCTGGGGCCAGGCAGGGATTTGTCCCTCTGCAGCTAAGAAATTAACAAGTGGGGTGTCGGCATGTTCAGCCCCCGTTTCTCCGCTTTAAGAGGGGAGCCGAGCCAGCTCATCCCTGCTGAGTGCATGGCTGGCTGAGAGCCGTGTTTGCACAGTAAACAGCTGGTTAATGTACAGCGGAGCTGAGGGACTTGGGCAGAACGCCCTCCCTCCGACCCATGCCCTGCAGTGCTGCCCTGGGGGAGAGAGCCAGGGCCAGCTCGCGGCTCAGACGTTCCCTCAGGCATCAGGCGTCCCTCCAGGCTGCCCTGTGCTGACGGAGGACGAGGGGCCATGGGCAGCAGAAGCATCAGGCGGCTGGAGGAGGCCTGGCCAGGAGCATAGCAGGGGCCAGTTTGAGATGCTGTCCTGGAGCACGTGCAGTAGGGCCCAGTCCTGCGCTGTGTCTGCGCATGGGGAGCCGGCGGCCTGGGCAGCGCTGGGGAGAGGGGACAGGTGTTTCCAGATCAGGTGCGCTCAGCGGGGCCGGGGCGGGGGAGCTTCCCGTACCCCAACCTCGCTCTGAGCCCCCCACCTGCGGGTGCAGAGCGCAGCGCTGTCTTTGGGGGCTTGGCCGAGTGGCTGGAAGCTGGCTCTAGGGCCGTATTCAGTGGCTGTGCTGTTGGACCGTCAGTAGTGCCCGGTGCGGGGCCTTTGTCTTCGCTGCTGTCCTCTCCAGAGAGCCGGCTCGGGAGCTGCCGCTGGATTTCAGGGGTGCATGGAGAGTCTGTGTCTGGGACTGACTCTGCAGGAGCAATTTCTTGAAGGAGTAACAGTGGGGCCCTGTGCTAGGACGGGGGAGTGGAAGCTCTGGTGTCTGGGCGGGGAGTGGACCAGCTGTAGGGGTCAGGAAGGAATTCCCTCCTGCTCTGAGCCAGCAGGGCAGCGTCTCCCTCCCCTCCCCCCTGCTTTCTGCTTTCTCCCGCCAGGGGCCCTGATGTTGGGAAACAGAGCTGAACTCCCGAGCCCCTAATCCCGGAGCGCTGCAGAGCCAGCTGGTGACTAAATCCCCCTTTTTTCTGGGATCTGGATTTTGCTGGTTTTAAGCTCAGGAATTTACGACTGGGGGCTGCTCTGCACTGGCAGCTCCTTAGCCAGGGCTCGGGGGGATCTGACAAGCGAACTGGCATTGGTGTCTCTGCTGCTACCATGGGCGGCCTTGTTCCCAGCCCATCTTATCGCCAGGGCGCTAGCTATTGGAGTCGTGGGGGTGACGTGAGACAGGCAAGGGGCTGGGCAGCTGACGGTCAGTTCTGCAGTGGAACCGAACTGCCCGGACTCTGGCGTTTGGTGGTGCCAGGGTTGAGTTCTGTGGGGCTGAGATGAATTTCGTTGATCCCTGCTGGGGTGGGGGCCTGTCGGGGTCTAGGTGAGTTTCTAGCTGATGTGTCCCCGTCACAGACGCCCACTTTGCTTCGGATGCCAACTAGTGGCCTCTTTGCTGGCAGTCTGAGCCTCTCTGCCCTGACCACGGGGGCAGAGTGGTTTCCCCCCCCCCACCGGCGTGGAGCTCTCCCAGGGCAGCCCCCGAGCTCCCCACCTACCCCGTGCTGCTCTCCCAGGCAGCGGCACGATGCACCGACCTTTAGCCGTGGGGCGGGGAGTTGGCCCGTGGCTTGGCAGCAGGATCCTGACACACTGGAGCTTGTCCTGGCTGTTGCAGTGGTGATCTCTCTGCCCCTCGTGATGTCACGGGGAAGGATGAGGAAGTCTGGGTCTCTCCTGGCAGGTGTGTCCCCGGACCTCAGCAGGAAGGGCTGAGAGGGCAGCGGGATGGGCACTGGGCCAGGCCTGGGTCAGAAGAGACACTTCCAGATTGCCTGCCCTTGCAGCACAGTCCCGGCCCTGGCTGAGCACCGGCCTGGTCTTCTTCCTCAGACGGAGGGTAGCGTCCTGTGCCCCTCTGCCTGCGTGTGCCTGGCTCGCGCCAACTCCGCTGCCGGCCCCTCTGCCCGCCCTTACCGCTCGCACTGACTCTGCTGCTGGCCCCTCTGCTTGTGGCACCTCCCCAGAGCTGCCTGTGCTGAGCCAAGGAGTTGGCAGATCTGTGCTGGGTCCTTGTGCTCCCAGGGGTCGCTCTGGGTCCGTCCGCAGGGCGCGGTGTCTTGTGCTTTGCTTCCATCCCACCACCTCGTTGAGAGGGCTCCGGAGCCCGGCTCTAGATCGTTATTTCTGAGCTGGTTATAGGCAATGGGATCCCTAGGGAGGGGGTGGAATCTCCTTAGAGGTTTTTAAGGTCATGCTTGACAAAGCCCTGGCTGGGATGATTTAGCTGGGGTCGGTCCTGCTTTGAGCAGGGGGTTGGACTAGATGATCTCCTGAGGTCCCATCCAGCCTGAGATTCTCTGGTTCTATGAATGGTGATTGAATCTGACGTTAGCCCAGGATCCGTCCACCTGTGTGACTGCGTCTCCTGTCCAGTTCCATGCAGAGAGGAGACTGTGCTGTCTCCAGCCTAGTGCCCTTCGCAAGCCTGCGCTGCAGATCATTCGCACCCGGGTCTCAGACCTTTCCCGATCTGGGCCTGGCCGTGCCCCTCTCTGTGGCAGTGCTGGTGCTGGAGCAGTCAGAAAAGTGAACAGACTGTTGGGAATCACTTGGACAGGGATAGACAATAAGACAGAAAATATCCTGTTGCGTCTGTCTAAATCCATGGGATGCCCACGTCTCGAATACTACGGGCAGGTGTGGTCGCCCCATCTCAATTGGAATCAGAAAAGGTTCCGAAAAGAGCAACAAAAATGGTTAGGGGTATGGAATGGCTGCCACATGAGGAGAGATTGACAACTGTGAGTTTTCTCTTGGCAAAGAGATGATTAAGGGCGGATATGATTGAGGTCTATAAAATCATGACTGGGGTGGAGAAAGTAAATAAGGAAGTGTTATTTATTCCATGTTGAAACACAAGAACTAGGGGTCACCCAATGAAATTGGTAGGCGGCAGGTTTAAAACAAACAAAAGGAAGTATTTCTTCACACAATGCACAGTCAACCTGTGGAACTCCTTGCCAGAGGATGTTGTGAAGGCCAAGATTACAACAGGGCTCAAAATAGAACTAGATCAGTTCATGGAGGCTAGGTCCCTCAGTGGCTATTATCCAGGGTGGGCAGGGAAGGTGTCCCTAGCCTCTGTTTGCCAGAAGCTGGGAGTGGCTGACAGGGGGATGGATCACTTGATGATCACCTGTCCTGGTCATTCCTGCTGGGGTACCTGGCACTGGCCGCTGTTGGAAGACAGGACTCTGGGCTAGATGGACCCTTGGTCTGACCCAGTCTGTCCGTTCGTATGTCCCAGAGCTCCCCTCACCCGGAGAGAACGGCCTAGTGCGGCTGATGCTGAGTTTATTATTGGGGAGCCCAGCAGGTCACTGCAGCTCCTGGCCTATCCAGATGGGGCGCTGTTGTGGGGGGGCAGGCAGGTAATTTCAGCCCCAGGATGCTTCGTGCTTCTCCACCCCAGACTGTCTCTGGCCCATGCCAGGGCCCTCCACGCCCGTTCCTGATGCTGGGTGGAAGCAGGCTGGGCTGGTCCCTGTGGCCGTGTATCTGACTCCAGCCTGGCGGTCAGCTCCTGCTGGGAGTTGTCTTGCTAGTGAGAGCGCCGCGGCCCTGCCTTCCCCAAGGTGGGTGTGGGAAACGGGCCGCTGGTTCTGCTCTGGCGCCCGCCTGGGAGCTGAGTTGGCTCCACTGGTGGCTCCACTGTGGTTGCGCCACAAATGCTTTCCCTCCTTGCCATGCTAGCCGAGAGGGCTGGGGCGATTGGCCCCCGGTGTGTGGCTGGCAGGTCTGAACGGCTCTCCCCACGGGGAGCTGTCAGGGTGGCAGAATTGAGCTGCCACTAGGGTTCTCTTCTCGTTGCCTGAGCTGTCCAGCGGGCACCTCTCTACCTGGGCATCCACTGCCGAGCCTGCTACGGCTCCTGAGCCTCCATGCCAGCTTGTGCCGTGAACAGCACCTTGGACACAGGGATTTCCTCTGGGCTTCCCGCTCCTCGGGGCTGCTCGCACCCTGGTATCTCCAGCCGGTGGTTCTGCGATAACAGCCTCTCCTGCCAGACTTCTCGTCCTTCCCCTTCTGCCGAGCGTTGCCGAGCCAGGGAGCGGGGGATGTGGATGCTGGGTCAGTACTTGGTGTGCACTGTCCAGCCCCCCATTGCAGTCGGCTGGGGGCTCGTGTCGCGGGGATGCTCTGAGTAGCTGGGACGTGTTGGCCTGGGATGGGTCCCAGATGTGGGGATCCGAACTCAGCTGGGTTGGGGTGTTGGGCGCTCCGGCACGCGGGTGTCTCGGTGCCTGTCATTTGTTTCCTGTCTTCAGTCACTTACTGAGGGAGGAGAGACCTGCTCTGCTCTCCCAGGATTGTGTTTCCTTTGCTGAGGAACCTTGGGAAAGACTTTCTGAAAGGCCAAGTTCACTGCAAGCACCGATCCCCCTTGTCCGCCTCCTTGGTGACCCCGTCCAAGGCCTGAGTTCCCTTTACAGATACCCTGTCGCCTCTTCCCCGACCGTGCAGCTCCGTCGCTGATCGCTCTTCTTCACCACACTTTCACCCGGGTTCTCTGGTTCGGAATCAGACTTGCTGGCCTGTCATTGCCAGGATCGTGTCTGGAGCCACCCTCCCGTCACTGGTGCAGAGGCTCCAGCAGTTGGAGGGTTAGAGGCACACACAGATGCGCCACGCAGGGGGTTAAAGAGCTGTGAGAGCAGGGGGTTCCCAGCTGTAGTGGGATGAGGTGCTCAGGATGGGCTGGAAAAGCCAGCTAGTGGGTGTGTGTGGAGGGCCGGGCCAATCGGGATCCTCAGCACCTCCCCGATAACAGCATAGTCTAGTGGCAAGACCGGGGCTGGGGGCCCAGGGATTAGATACGTCTTCCTAGCTCCCCTGCTGGCGGACGGGTCGCTCCAGCCCCTGGAGTGTCCCTGACCTTCTCCTAGGGGCTGCCCTGCCGCCTCTGACGCTGCCTCGTCTCTCGTCCAGTTGCAGGCTCAGAAGCTGCGTCTGGCTCACAGCCGGGGACCCTACTACAGCGGCTCGCTGCCCAACGTCAACCAGATCGGGAGCGGCGTCTCTGAATTCCAGGTAATGGGCCCGGAAGCCGTGGGGCGGCTCCCCCTGCAGGCAGAGGCGGGCTCCATGCCCTCCCCAGTCCATACGGTCCTGGGAGAGACCCCACACGGCTATGGGGCTCATGGGAGCAAAGGGCCCTGGGAAAGCATCACTACGGAGCAGCATGCTTGGGACAGCAGGCGCTGAGCCGGAGAGGAGGGCTGGGGAATGCTGGGTCTCTGTCATGCCTCGGCTTCAACCAAGCCCTGTCTAGTGGGCTGGGAAGAAACCCCCCCTCCCTTGAGGCCCCCTGTTTGCAGTGCTGCACGTGTGGAGTCTCTGGTCCTGCGCGCTCCCCGGTGCATGGGGCCGGTCGCCAGCCGTGGAGAGTGGAGCCGAGCCAGCACTGCGGGGTGGTGACCCAGGTCCTGTCGCGCTCCGGCTCTCCCTGAGACCGCCCCCTTTGTGTCCCTGCAGGGCCCCTTGCATTCACCTCTGGACTCCACCCGCGGCACCCGGCACCACGGCCTGGTGGAGCGAGTGCAGCGAGACCCCCGGCGGATGATGTCTCCTCTGCGCCGCTACGTGCGCCAGATATCCTTTAGCAGTGACTGGGGGGTCGGGGGCCCAGAGCGCTCGGCTCACTGGGGCTAGAGCGCGTTAACCCCTCAGGGGCTGCTTTGGCGGCTGGTATGATCACACGTGCCCTGCCACAGCCCCTCCGGGCAGCTCCAACTCTGCTTCTTCATGGCCCCCCTTGGCTTGATCCTTAACTCTTTGCTCACATCGACAGCTCTCCCTACAGCCCGGCCTACCTGTCGCCTCCCCCGGAGCCCAGCTGGAGAAGGTAACTCGCCCCCCGGACGACCATCGACCTAGGAGCAGCCCTGCTGGGTCACGGGCTTGCCAGGTCTTCACACCCCCCACAGCCCACAAGGTCTCTGGCCCTGGGATACCAGCTTCCGGGTCGCTAGTTGCAGGCTCCCTGCTGGCGTCCATCAGGGTCTCTTCAGCCTGGCAGAGAGGGCCTGAGACTGACCCAGCATGTGGGGCAGTCAAATGCACAGAGTAAAACCAGGGAGCTGGGGCTGATTTCGCTCCTCGCTCCAGTTCAGTGACCTGCCCCGATCCTGGGTACAGCGTCGCGTCCCAGCGGAGCCAGCTGCCGGAGCCCCTCTGTGACTGGACGGGGCTGGGGTTCCCCTCGCTCCTGGCTTCGCGTGGGAGGAGAATTTCTAGAGGGCTGCTCAGGCCGCAGCAGGGGGAGGAAGGGCTGGAAGGGACCAGGCCTCCTCGTTTGCTGTACGGTGCCAGACCTGGGGGACAATTTGTCTTGTTTCCTGGGCTTGGTGCCCTTTATCCACCCCAGATCATCTCAGTGGCTCTCCCGGCGGACATGGTCCGTCCCTTGGGGCTGGCTGGAAGACTGGCAGGCGCAGGGCGGTGCGGGCTCCTCCTAGCTCTGCTGCTGAGCCCGTTCCCCAGGCTCCCCCCAGCCTGTGCCCCCGCTGGCAGCGTGGGGCCAGTCAGCCCTAGAGCAGCTCTGAGCCCTTCACACCTGGGCCGCTGTGGCCCCGAGTCCCCCAGGAGGCTGGTAGGGGCACATGGGCCCAGGGGCTGGATGGCTTGTGGGGCTGGGGCGGCAAAAATCTGGGGGCTCTGTCCGTCTCTGGGCACGCGTGACAGGCAAATGTGGCTTCATTTCCTTCTGGGGGGTTCACGTGTGCTTGGACTGGCGGACGACAGATCCGTGTGTGTGGCCCGGCCCACAGCCAGGGGCCAGGCCCCCTCTCCTAGGCTGACGGAACCTTCCCAAGGTGGAGGGACCAGCATTTCCAAATGGAGCCGTGGTTTGGCCTCCACCCCTCTAGCAGTCGCGTCCCTTGGAGTGACTCCAGGTTAATGCTGGCCGTGCCAGGGGACACGGGAGGCCTCAAACCCTGGGGCAGCTCCTGGCTAGGGGTGTTCCCTTTGGCCACGGGCTTCCTTGCCCGTGGCCAGGCTGTGCAGGAAAGGCAGCAGATCAGGGGCAGACAGCTGGACCGGGAGTCTGGGGGTGCCTGCCCTGCTGCGGGACCTGGGCGTGAGGTGCCCTGGGCAAAGTTTGCAATGCGTGGAGCAATCCAGCCCCAGCTCCGCAGGCACATCTGGCGCCAGGGCCCCTGGGTGCCATTTGCACCCAAAAGAGCTGCCCTCGCAGAGACCTCTCCCAGCCCGTGGGGACTGAGATGGGAATCTCCGCCTAGGAGAGTTAGGTGCTGAGCTCCCAGCTCCCTTTGGGACGTGCTGGCCCCGCCCATTGAATTGTGCAACCCAGGGACTGCTCGGGCAAATGGCCAGCGCCTCGTGGGCGCCCGGGGGGCGGGGAGGGGGCAGCAGGAGGTGCTGCACCAAGGATCATTCCCCCCTGCACACAGAGCAGCTTGGACCCCCTCCCCCGCCGCTTCCTAACACCCTGGCTCGGGGTCCCCCCTCACTGCACCTCCCACTGCTAACTACCCCCGGCTTGAACCTTTCCCTCCCCGCTCTGTTGCATTCAGTCCTTTCTCCTGCTGCGCCCTCAGCACCAGCCCCCACTTTCCAAGTACGAGGAGGAGGGGCAGCTCCTGGCACAGAAGCCTCGGGCCCCCTGGGATTGGCAGTACACGGGGACCCCCCCAGCCCTGTTCAATGTAGCTGTCAGTGGTGTGGGACCGGGCCGTCCCCTGAGCCGAGGTCCCTTCTGCTGCTCTGCTGAGGGGCCCAGTGGTGGTGGAGTCTGGGCGTGTCCCAGTCCAGCCCAGGGGAGACCCCTTAGTGCCCCCATGTGGGACGAAGGGATGCTCCAGGGGCAGGACAGAGATCTGGGTGCTGCCCAGGGGAGAGCAATGCGAATGGCGATACTGGCCCCCCCTGCAGGGGGCCCCCCCGGGGCTGACGCTTGGGGCCCTTTGGCAGCTTTGCATGAAGCTGCGTCAGGCTCCCTCTTCTCTGAACAGGAGCTGCCCTGATCCTTGGAACAGGCCCAAGGCTGCAGCAGCTTTCCTGGGCCGGGGTGCCCTGGTCCCGGGAGGGCGGGACTGCTTGGCTGGCGCTGCCTTGTTTGGGTGTGGGGCACCCTTGGGTCAGCCGTGCCCCCTGGCACAGCACTGCATGGCTGCCTGCCCATGTCCTCCCATCCGGGCACCAGAGCTCCAGGCTATCTCCTCCCTCCCTTGCAGTTGGTACCTCCCCTGCTGCCCGCCTGCGTTACTAACCCCTCCCCACTGCCCGGTGGGGCCCTGTGCCCGTTCCCTGCCCCTCAAAGTAACCTGCTGTTTTTCGTTACAAAGGACCATGCCCTGGGGTAACTTTCCCATGGAGAAAGGACATTTGTTTAGGCTGCCGTCGGCTCTCAACAGGTGACTGGTTTTTGATTCCGTTCTTTCTCTCCCTCTCTGTGCCCGAGCCGCAGTCCCCGCTGGGCTGGCCAGCGCCAACGGCCCTTGGCCCAATGGCCAGTGCCCGGTTGGGTCATGACCCCTCTCCCCCGATGGGTGACTGGGATGCTCAGGCTGGGTTGGATCTGTGTTGATTTACACCAGCTGAGGATTTGGCCCAGGGTCTCATTGTCCTGCATAGCTGGGTTCTCGGGTTCATGTGCCCGCCCCCGCAGGCTGCCTGGGATCGCGGTGGGTTCAGTAGCGCGCTGAGGGGCCAGTGGCAGGGTGCTTGGGCCAGGTGTCTGTGGCCAAGGGAGCGGGGGGCTTGCGAATGGCTCTCTGGGCTCAGGGCAGCGCCCTCTGTGAGATTGTGCCGGGTTCGTGTGCCCAGCTGTGCCCCTTTAGAGACACCGAGCTATCTGGGAACAAGGCTCATGTGTCCCTTGCCGAGGGCAGGCACACTGGGCCTCACACAGCAGATCCCGGGGACCTGTGTCCCCCGAGTGACAGGTCGGCCCACCCAGCCAAGTCCTGCTGGCCATGCCGCTCATGGGGGGGGCTTCTACTAGCTCCTCTCTAGTCCAGATCCTGGGGCCACTGCCTATTCATGGGCTTAGGAGAAAGAAGTCGGGAGGGGGCAAGGCAGAGCCCAGCCTCCCTCTCAAAAGCATCCAGTGCCCCTGGCCAGTGGGAGAGTGAGTGGGCCCTGGAGCCCCGGGTCGGTCCCTTGGGTGCAAGGGGGCTGGGGGCCATGTCCTGGGGTGCAGCCTGTGCTACTGCTGAGCCAGCACCTGTCCCGAGCACTGAACGGCCAGGGAAACCCAGCCCCTCGGCAGGGGAAGAGGATTCCTGCTGGCCGTGTCCCCCTGCAGCTGGGGGGATCAGCAGCCGGCAGCGCAGCGCAGCCTAGGCCCGGTACAGCAGGTTCGTGGCCGTTAAACCCCGGCCGGTGTCCTGAGCCGGTGGAGATGCCGGCTCGGGCTGCAGCCCTGAACCCTCCGGCAGGCAGCATTGCCCAGCTGCCCCGGAGTAACACACTGCCAAAGCCCTGGCCCCTGCTGCTGCCCTCTGCGCCCCCGCCTGGCAGAGCCGGGTCCCTCCCAGCTCCGTTCCCCTGAGGCCCCGCTCCTCCTGCCAGTGCCTGGCTGGTTGGGCGCAAGCTCTGCCCCAGGGAGCCTGGAGGAGGCTGCGGCTCCGTCTGGCCTTCCGCGGCGGCTGGAGTCCTGCAAGGGGTGGCCTTGGGGAGCGCCTCCCCCACCGTGCCCTGGGTGGGAGGGACGGGCCGCTCAGTGGCCTTGGGTGCCCCACGGGCCAGGGAGAAGGAAACAGCCACCGGCCGGGGGGGAGTTTGGCACAGGCAGTGAGAGCTGAAGGCAGCCTGCCCTGCCCCCAGCTGATCGGCCCGCCCTGCCAGCGCTCCGGGCTGGTCTGCCTTGCCCTGCCTCCCGCTCCAGGCTGATCTGTGCCCCCCGCGCCCACCTGGTCTGCCCTGCACCACCCTGCTCCAGTCTCATCTGCGTCCCCCTCCCCACATCCATTCCAGGCTGATCCATGCTCCCTGCGCCCCCCTGTCTTCCCCTGGCTGATCAGGCCTTGCCCCTCCCCAGCTTGGTGCAGCTGCCCTGGTGTCACAGCTGGGAGGGCTGCAGGAGGCGCTGTGTGGTAGGGTAACAGTTAACCCCTGTGCTCCAGGGGCCTTCCCCCGAACCGGTCCCAGGGTGCTGTACAGTTCCCCCCCGCTTTTGTTCTGAGCTGCTGCCACCCCTGGGCTCTGATGCTGCCACGAGCCGTTTAAGACAGGAAGTGAAGAGGGACTGAAGGAGCCCAGCCGCCCTATCCTGTGGCCCCCCTTTGCGGGACCAGCTCAGTGGCCAGGTGCAGCCGGATGGCTCCCCTTCAGACGCGGGGCCGCGGGCTCAGCGTCGGCCCCTCGGCGCGCGCCGTGTGCTGGGAGCAAGGACAATGTCCCTATTGATGCTCCCGGGGCGCCGCCGTGGGGCTCAGCTCTTGGGTCTCGCCTACCATGGGGTTTCGTTAATGTGGGGGCTGGGCCCTGGCAGGAGGAAGGCCTGGCCCTTGGGGTGGGTGGGGGGAGAGGGACTTTCCTCGCTGGGAGCAGGCTGGGCCCCTCAGCTGAACAATATCCCACTTGTGTGGCCTTAGCTGAAGTAGCCTTCCCCTGCCCCCTCCCTGTGGGCCAGGCCGACTCAGGAAGACAATGGACGTGTCTGCCAGGGAGCCCCTTCTCCGCACACGGGCTTTGTGCCACCCCAGGAAAAGCGGCTCCAGCACCTAGGCCCAGCGGGCCCCCGGGTTGGGGTGGCCTCAGGAGGAGTCTGTGTGCGCGCAACGCCTGGCAGCCACCTCTGGGCTGGAGCAAACCCCCTCTGCTGGGAAAGGCCTGGGAAGGCGCTTTGGCTGTACGGCAGACCCAGGAATGTCCGTCGGTGGGGACTTGACAGCTGCCCTAGAAATGACGTCACCCGCTGCTCAAGCTGACAGCGCCCCCCGCCTGGCCTTTCCCCCAAGGGGCCGCGAGCAGAACATTGGGGCATCCTAGAGTTTCCTGAAAGCTTAGCTGGGCCAGGGCACTGCTGGCTCAGGACAGAATCCCCAGGGCTGGTGTGATTCACTGAGAACAGTCCCGTCCCCGGTCATTGTCCCAGCGGGGGTCTCCTCCCTTGGGGGTCCCCGTGCGGTCTGAGCACCGAGGGCTCCCGCCTCATCCCCAGCTGAAGGGAGGAAGGGGGAGTGGCGGGGC
>ML677492.1:971538-981877 GCA_007922305.1 Dermatemys mawii | reverse complement strand
GATTCGGCGCTTCACACGAGTGTGATGAATCCCAGCCCGCAGGACGTGTACCTGGGTCCCTCGCAGGGCGTCCCGCCTCCCAGTCGCAGGAGTGGTGAGTAACGCCCCAGCCCGCTCCCTTGGCTTCTGCAGCGGGCGCACGTCCCGGCTCCCTGCCTCTCCCTGCCCCAGCTTGCTGCTCCCCACGTGCTCTCCTTACCCAGCCTCTGGCTGCTGCGCTGTACCCTGTGGTAGCCCACGAAGGCAGCTCTGATTGCTGGGCCGCCTGGTACAGTCGGTGAATACTCTGCTGCTAGCTCCCATGTGGTTGTATCTGCCAGATTCATCTCCTAGCCTCGTCCGAGAATGGCTGTACCTTGCCCCACCCCAGGCATGTCTAGCTCACCCCCCCGTCCTGCTGCCCCGTGTCACCCCAGATGTTCATCCTCCCCTTCCCTTCCACACTGGCTTGCCCATCAGGCAGCTGGTCTGAGTGCAGCTCCTCGGTGCCCTGCCTCTCCCAGTACCCAGCTGGTCGGGTCTCCTGCCCCCTCTCCCCAGGGGATCACGCAGTAGGTCCCCTGCTAACCTCGCTCTCTTGCAGAGCTACCCCCCCCCCCCTGCTCCTAGCTAACCGTGTCCCCATCCCTCTTTCAGGTTTTCTGGACGGGGACGGGGACAGTAAAGGTAAATACGCATTCCCCACCCGCCTCGCCTGGCAGTCACAGTGGAGCATGGAGTGGGATCTGATCCCAGCCCATGGGTGGGGGCAGTGCTTCTGGCAGGGCTGGGAGCTTTGGGGATGCCAGGGGAGGGGGGCACATTCTGCTTCGTTGCCAGGGGCAGGGAGGGGAGCTCATGAGTGAATGAAACTGCATCTCGTCACCTAAGAGGCCAGCAGGCCTGGCAGAAATACAGTTCCCAGTGTGCATTGCTTCCTCGGGAGGCTGCTTGGCTCCAGATGGAGCATTGCATGCTGGGACTCGTAGTCTCTTGGGCCCATTGCGCTGTTAATGCCAGGCATGGCTACTGTTTAACACTCCCAGTTGGCGGGGCGGGGGGCTGGGCTGGCCCCCTCTACACAAGGCTCATCCTGCCCTTCTCCCCTTGCCAGTGTTTCTTTTCCAAGCGCCACCCATCGAGGAGAACTTTCTGGATGACAACAAGCACTTACTGAAGCCCTGGGACACCAAAAAGGTGTGTGGGGGAGTGCTAAGGGGTCTCTGGTACTGGTGGGAGTCTGTGGTGGAGGTAGGGCTCACCATGGGGTCGGGGGTGGGCCTGTCTGATGGGGTTGGAGGTCCTGGGGTGGGGAGTGGGGCCGTGCTGCTCCCTGTGCCCGTACGGTTCATCTTGACTGGTGCTGCGGGCGCCTACTTCCTGCCTCTGGCGTCTGGAGTGTTGCAGTGTGTGTTGGCCTTTCTCCTGTGCTGGGCAGGTGGCAGGAGGTACCCGCCCTGCCCAGGCTCACCCCGCTCCTCTCTCTGATTTCCCAGCTCTCGTCATCCTCAGCCAGGCCCAGGTCCTGTGAAGTCCCTGGGATCCAGTAAGTGACGCTGCTGCAGGGATCTCCCAGCATTGCGGACAATGCTCAGCCCCTTGCGGGAAAGTCTGGGGGCTGTCATGTCCCTTTCACCTGGCAGGGGGGCGGGAACTGAGGCACGGGGGGAAACTGAGGCACGGGGATTTGCCCAAAGACACAGAAGCGAGTCTATGGCGGAGCTGGGCCCAGAACCCAGGAGTCCTGCTTCCCAGTCTCTGTTCACTCACTAGGCCACACTCCCTCACGGAGCTGGGCCCAGAACCCAGGAGTCCTGATTCCCAGCCCCCATCTCTGGCTCTGGGTGCTTGGGAGTGTCGCCTTTGCTGAGCAGCGTCTCTCTGTTTCTTTCAGTATCTTTCCATCCCCTGATCAGCCTGCCAACGTCCCGCTTATCCCCACTGCCCTGAACACTGGTGGTTCCCTCCCCGACCTCACCAGCCTGCACTTCCCCTCCCCGCTGCCCACCCCCCTGGATCCCGACGAGACAAACTACCCCAGCCTGAGTGGAGGGAGCAGCACCGGTAACCTGGCCAACACCATGACGCACCTGGGCATCAGCAGCAGCATGGGCCTTGGGACGGGCTACGGCTCGGCAGGTGAGGGCCCCGGGCAGAGCCCCAGCAGCGGCCCTGCCCAGAAGAAGAGTCGACCTGTGGTCGTGCGGGCAAGGGCTGTGGAGGACTCTGCTGGGCTGCTTCTTCCTCAAGCCCAGCGCTGAGGGCGGGACGTCCGCCAGGGCTAAGTTTGCCCCTCGCTCTCCGCTTGGCCCAGGGTGGTGGGTGTCTCAGATCCCTGCGGAGCGGAGCTGGGGGGACGAGCAGGCCCAGGGGGTCCCTGAGTATGTGCTTGGAGGGGGCTGGGGGTTAGTCTGGAGGTTAGTGAGCGGCTGCAGCGGGGTCTGGTGATTCTGCACCTCCAGCAAGCTCCTGCCTGGGCAGGAGAATGGCCTGGCCTGGCCTGGGCCGAGCTGGGCACCTCCCCCTGCAGCATCTGGGCCCACGGGAGCCTCTCGGGTCATTTCAGCGACAGGGTTAGCAGGACACGAGCGGGGGCATCGCACAAGGGAAGAGCCGAGCCCCCCCTGGTGTCATGCTCCCTCCCGGGCCGCCTGGTGCTCGCCCTGCCCAAGGAGCAGGACCCGCGCAGCCCAGCTGGAGGGGGTCTTGGGCCATGATCCAATTCCATTGCTGGGTTTGTTTGTTTCTGTTGCCGTCTCCATCGTTTTGGTCTCCCCGTCCCCCTCCATCCCGCCCAGGAGGCGGAGCCTGGCTCGCGCGCTGATTGCCATGGGTAATGGTGGTGTCTCTTCTTTTTTTGTCCCTACAGGACTTACCTCACCTATGCAGAGCTCCCTGAGTAACCCTGCCCTTCAGTCCTCGCTTAGCAATCCCAACCTGCAGGCCTCCCTGCGCCCCCAGGCGCTGCAGTCCTCCCTTAGCAACCCTTCCCTGCAGTCCTCCCTTAGCAACCCCTCCCTGCAGTCCTCCCTTAGCAACCCCTCCCTGCAGTCCTCCCAGAGCAGTTCCTCCATCCCCTCCTCCCTCAGCAGCCAGTCCATGCAGTCCTCGCCCAGCAACCCCAGCCTGCAATCCAGCTTTAGCAGCTCCTCCTACACCCCCCTGGTGCAGGCGTCCATAAACACGTCGCCCCGCCGACGGGCCCCGCTCAGCCCCCTCACCCTCCCAATGGGCGGCGACTCAAGAAGGCAGCACCCCAAACAGTTCTCACCAACAATGTCACCCACATTGTCCTCCATCACCCAGGTATGCATGATCCATCATCATGGGCCGCCCTCGCCCTTTCCTCTTTCAGTTCCTCCTGTCGTCCTGTTTTTGCCATCCTCATCTCAGTGGGAGGCCGGGAGCTGTAGAGCGGGGAGCTGGTGCCCGGCGCTGCCCCGGCCCCTTGTGGGTCCCTGCTCCACGGGGGGCTCAAAGAAGATTGTGTGTATTCGGGCTGTGCCGGCGCGCGGTCGACAGACAAGCCAGAGGGTGGGGGAAGGGAAGCCTTATTCTCCCTGGTCACAGCCTGGGAGCCAAGGACCAGAGAGATGCAGTGACCAGCCCAGGGAGCTGGGAACAGGACCCTCCTGCCCCGAATTGCAGCTCCTCTGCTGGCTCGTGGGCCTGAGGTAGTCTCCAGCTGTCTTTAAGTAAGGCAGTGTAGCTGGAAGCCAGCCTGGAGGGTCTTGGTCCCAGGGCACGGCACCTGCCCCTGTCAGGCCAGGCTGTGCAGGGAGGCAGCCCTGGGGGCCGAGCGTGCCCTAGGCCAGGACCGGGTCGGGGCCAGGTGTCGGGGAAGCCACAGCTGCTTGGGGCACAGAAGCTGGCTGTCTCTCTCAAGGCCGACGGGGGCCGGCTTGCTCTCCCCAGCACCGGGCTTCTGTGAGTGAGGTGCACAGAGCTGGGCTCCAACTGAACCCCGCTGCTTGGCGGCTCCTGGCTCCTGTGCCCTGCCGAAGGGGCGGAAATACCCGGCAGTGGGGTGGGAGGGAGGGAAGTGGCAGGGACTGGTGGGATCCAGGGATCTTGGTCCTTGTGTACCTGGAGGTTGGTTTTGGCTGGGGCCTTCTTAATTCTCCCCCTCCTGAGCTCTTCTCCCAGCCTCGCCGGGATGGTCTGATACCCCAAGTGAACGCGCTTCTAGGCAGGGGAGGGAAATGGGTGCGTTTCCCTTCCTGCCCCCGCCACAGACAGACACCTGGCCAGAGAAGTGGAGCCTGGATTATCTGTCCAGGCAGTGGGCGTGTTTGCACAATGAGCCGGTGGAACTCTCTGCCACAAGATCTCATTGGGTCCCAAAATACGAGGGGGTAGATGTATCCAAGGATCTTGAGAACATCCCTGATCCCGTTGGAGGGTAGCGAACAAGGGGAAGGGTCAGCCCCTCCCAGTTGGGTTTCGAATAGACGGGCCCGGGTCTCCCCTCCTTCCCTCTCCCCGAAGGGTCCCTGACTCAGCGACAGGAGAGTGGGCCAGGGCCTCGCTCTAGAGGTGGGGGCTGGGTGGTGTCTCGCTATAGCCTTGCCGTTTCGAAGGAGCAGGACCCCCGGGCCTGCTTCCTGCCAGCCATGGCGCCCGGCTGTAACCCTTGCTGCGCCGCTGTTCACAGGGCGTGCCGTTGGACACCAGCAAGCTGCCAGCCGACCAGAGGCTCCCGCCATACCCCTACAACCAGCCCGGCCTGCTCGTGCAATCCCAGCAGCCCCTGCAGCCAGCTCAGAAGCCCCAGCACCAGACGCAGCCGGCCCGGCAGCAGCAGTCCCAGCCGCCCCTGCAGCGGCCGTACCTCTCGCAGTACCAGCATAATTCCTCACTACAGCAGCCGCTCGGCAAGCTGCAGGGCGACTTCAGCCTGGGCAGCGTGAGTCCCCGCGTGGGCTGCCTGCTGGGAGGCCCTGGCTCTCGCCTCCGGGGCAGAGACCCTCAGGGCTGGGGATGCTCCCTATGGCCGGGTAGTCTGAGCTGCCCTGGCCTAGCCCACCCAGTTCCCATCCCTCCAGGCTGCTTCTGGAGTTTGCTTTTCGCCACCTCTGGGCTGCTTCCCCCTGGGATCTCTGGGAGCTGTCTTCTGAGCGCCCACCCTGGCCATGAGTAAACTGGGGGGCCCCTTGTGGGGGGGGTGGTGCTTGCTGGCAGGAGCAGCGTATGGAGGGAGACCCCCGCCCCTCTGCCTGTGGGGCCTTGCCAGCCGCAGCGTGTGGCAGGGGCAGGCAGGGAGCCAGTCTTAGCGGCCGCCCCGCAATGGATCGGCAGATGCTCTAGGGTCGGCCCGTCGCTGGGTCACCGCTGCTCTGAGACGTCCCTGCCCCGTGTCTCCCTGCAGCTGGAGCAGTTCAGCATGGGCGCCAGCCCCCCGGGCAGCTTCCCGCTCAACCACAACGCCTTCCCCGAGGACCTGGGTGCCTTAAACTACCACTCGGCAGAGCTGGGCTTCTCGGGCAGCGGCTACCCCGAGCCCCATCTCCTCAGCCGGCAGAACCCCAGCAACTGCAGCCGCCATGGGACCATCCCCAACATCGTCCTCACAGGTGCGTGGGCCTCGGCTGGGCTGCACCACGGCTCAGGGGCCGGGCACCTTCCCCAGCGGCCCCCGGCACTGTGCATATTGGGCCGCGGAGCCAGTTTGCTGGGTCTCAGCCCAGTTTGCAGTAGGCCGGGTGCCGCTGGCCCAAAGGCCATCCCGGCCGGCTGCCGGTCAGCAGCCAATAGTAGAGCCACGCACGACGTGGGCCACGGGGGTTCCTCCCGGGCGGGCAGCCGGGAGGAGGAGTTTGCCCTGCTAGTGGAATGCAGCTGGGAGCCAGCTGAGAGGAAGGAATACTGCCCCGTCCCCCCCACTTTCCAGGGCCCCCCGGGAGTCTTCCCGCCCCTCCCCATGGTTGGCGGGTTGGGCTCTTCTAGCCCCCCGCCCCACCCCGCACACGCTCTTTGGCCCTGGGTCTGACCTTTCCTCTCCAACCCCAGGGGACTCCCCACCCGGCATCTCCAAGGAGATTGCGTCGGCGCTGGCCGGGGTCCCTGGCTTCGAAGTGGACGCGTCCCTGGGCCTGGAGGAGGATCTCAAGATCGAGCCCCTCACCCTGGACGGCCTGAGCATGCTGAGCGACCCGTACGCCCTCCTGACGGACCCCGCAGTGGAGGACTCCTTCCGGACGGACCGACTGCAGTGAGGGGAACCCAGCCTGGGCAGGCGGGGGAGGAGAGAACAGCCTTCGAGCATCGCAAACAAGGGACAAACTGCCCACCCTGGGCCCGGCGCTGCGCCCACCCTTGCTGCCCCATTCTACGTGCAACCACCCAGGGCCAAGAGCACTGAGCAGCTGCGCCCAGGTGCCAGGACTCCGCCAAGAATCATGCGAAGCCGGGCCAGTGCCAGCCTCTGCTCCCAGCAGCAACCCCGCGCCCCGTGCTGGGAGGTGGCCAGAGCTCTCTGCCTGCTAAGCAGGGGTCCTCTCGCTCTGTGCCAGAGGTCCGGGGGACCTTGACTTCTGTGAAGGATGGCATCTGCATCCAGGGACCTCGACTGTCCAACGAGATGAGGGGTGGGGGTGAATCCAGCATCCCCCTGCCGGAAGGAGTGGGCCTGTGGTGGGGGAGTCCAGTGTCCCCTAAGCCCATGGCCAGGGTGGAGGTGAGCATGGGGTTCTGTGCCCCCAGCTTCCGGGCGACAATCTGTCCACACGCTGGCATGGCTGCGGGTGCAGCCCCAGGCCGGCCATGTATATAACTGTGCTGTTAGCTAGTCACCTGAGCCCCGACGCTCCGTGCCTGGGGTTTGTTTTTGCTAATCATAATGTTTAAAGACAAAATTTATCCCCCGTCTTTCCCTGCTGAGCTGTGTGTATCCATCCCCTGCCAAGCCGTGTATGGGGGGCCCTGGCCGGGGGCGGGGGAGGACAGGGCTATGTATAAAGCACTTGTAACTTTGAATCCTTGTCTGTTGTGAGGTCACGTCCTGCGTCTGTGTTGGGGGTGTAACGAGGCTGGTTCTGGCGGGACTTGACTGTGAGTGCCAAGTCAGGACAAATTGCTTCAAGCAGGGCAGCTACAGCCCAGAGCTGGGATTTCTCCACCTCTAAGGCACCAAACCAGCCCTTAGACACTCCAGTTTCCCAGTATCACCACCAGCAGCCACTCGTTGTGGGGATGTCTGGTTATGAAAACTAATACCCCAGTAAAATAAAAAGGTTCTCCTGATCCCAAAAGACCATGCCCCAGACCTAGGTCAATATACAAATCAGATCTTATCCACAAATCACACTGTTGCCAGTCCTTTAGGTTCTAAAATCTAAAGATTTATTCATAAAAGGAAAAAGATCTAGGTGAGAGCTAGAATTGGTGAAATGGAATCAATTACATCCAGCGATGACAAAGTTCTTGGTTCAGGCTTGTAGCAGCGATAGAATAAACTGCAGGTTCAAATCACATCTCTGGAGAACAAACATCCCCAGCTGGGATGGGTCATCCGGTCCTTTGTTCAGAGCTTCAGTTTGTAGCAAGGTTCCTCCAGAGGTATGAAGCAGGATTGAAGATAAGATGGAGATGGTGCATCAGCCTTTTATAGTCTTTTCCAGGTGTAAGAACCTCTTTGTTCTTACTGTAGAAAATTACAGCAAAATGGAGTTTGTAGTCACATGGGCAAGTCCCTGCATACCTTGTTGAGTCACAAGGTGTCTGCCTTCTCTCAAGGGGTCAGTTGTGTAGCTGATGGTCCTTAATGGGCCATCAAACAGGCTAAGCAGAGCTAACAGCAACTTGTCTGGGGTGTCACCCAGAAGCACAGCACAAGTTTGAGATAC
Source organism: Dermatemys mawii (assembly GCA_007922305.1). Classification (NCBI taxonomy): domain Eukaryota; kingdom Metazoa; phylum Chordata; order Testudines; family Dermatemydidae; genus Dermatemys; species Dermatemys mawii. The sequence continues at coordinate 974,054 of ML677492.1, read as the reverse complement.
AGACAGTGTAGAGCCAATATTCATAACTTCAACAACAGAAATGATATAGGCCCTCAGATAACATAATCATAACCAGCCAACCATCACCTGGTCTTAGATACCTTCTATGACCCCCCTTTACCTAAGATTTGGTGCCACTACAGACCTTGGTAGCAACAATGATCTATATGGTCGCACTTCATGTCAGTAACGTCACAGGGAGCCTTTGTGGGGGAGCACATGCCTTGGAACTGTGGGAGGTGGGGGCCCGAGACCTCTGTGGTCCCCAACAGACCCCTTGCTATGGAGGAGAAAGCCAGAGTGATTTATTATTATTTTTTAAATATATTCTATGTTAATTAACAACATTGCATTAATGTGTGGGTGATTGGGGGGGTTGTTGGGGCAGTGGGTCAGGTGGAGGGAGGCCCCCTCACTCACATCCCTCCAAGCTTGGTCCCCCCAGTCTAGGCCCCCGATGCTGCCCTGGGGCCTGCATGGGGGTGGGGATTGTGCACTGGGCACATTTGCAGCCAATATTAGTTGCTGACCCAGAGGCTTTCCAAATCCCCACTGGGCCAGGCAGCCTGAGCAGCGGGGTGTCTGCAGAGGCGAAGTGGGGGACCCCGGCCGTGGCATGGGAAAGGGCTGTCCAGTGGCCTCGCTGAGACTCTCTTCCCAGATCATCTCGTGCAGAGCATTCCCAGGGCCGGGGCCGGGGGCTCGGGAGGACAGCGAGAAGCAGAGAGGCTGCTCCGGGACCAGGCGGGCAGAAGAGAAGGCTCTAGCACCCACAGAGGGGAAGGGGGCTGGCGGGGGGCTGGCTGGAGCAGGGCCTAGGAGGGTGAATGGGATCTGGGCCTGCCTGTGGCTGGAGCAGTGGGCTGGCCAGGTGAGAAGTGACTGAGTCAGAGGTGAACCAGCCTTCCCTTGCAGTCTGCACGGCACCGTGCCGGCGTGGGGAGGAGCCGGGCTGATGCCTCAGGGAGTGTCGGCTGGCCCAGGCCCACTGGCTCTGCCTAAGGGGCTGTTTAACTTGGGGGAGACAGGCCAGTGCCAGATGCTTCAGAGAGTGAGAGGCCAGAACAGGTCAGTTAGCAAGTGACCCATCCTGTCATCCTGCCTCTGGCACACAGGGGCAGAGGTTCCTTGGCACAAGCAATCCCACTGGCTGCTCCTGGTGACTGGACATTTTCTTGCCATTCAGCCTGTTGCTCCATATTCTACCCCCTCCTCTGCTCTCTGCAAACCCTGCCTGGGCCTTGCTGTGCAAAGCTCTGTGCAGAGGAGGCCTGGACCCGCTCCCTCCGGGGCCTGTCAGGGATCCACAGAATCAGCTTTGGACTGGTGTCCGGGGACTTCCCCGGCGTCCCCCTCTTCCTCCAGCGAAGCCCCGGGGCCTCATTGCCTCCTCCACCCCCACCCCACAGCTGCCTTCACACTCCTGCCTAGAAGCCACAGAACAACTCTGGGCGCTGGTGATCCTGGTCGCTGGTGGCCCCCTTGGGACAGAGCGGGAATTTTCTGTAAATATTTTATATGAAGACTGTGTGTGCCTCAGTTTCCCCCACATGCATCGTCAGATGGGGGGAAGGGCTGTTTACTCTCTGGGAGGTCTAGCGATGCAGATGGGGCTGATGCCAGCTGTCTGGGGTCTGGACCACCCCCTCACTGGAGAGTCCATGAAGCCAATCCCTGGAATATTTAGCTACCCACCAACCAAGGCCCAGGGCTGACCGCCGTTGGCTGGAAGCCCCCGGGTTTGATCAGCTGGGGAATGCAGGAGCGAGGAGGGTCCAGGTGGACCGGGGGCCTTGAACAAAGCGGCTGCGGCGGGACGGAGCGGGAGCCGGGGGTCACGGCGTGGCTGGGCTCCGGGTAGCCGGGTGGGGCTGCGACTTTCCTCCCTGGCACTGCCCGGATGCCCCAGCGGGAATGCACGAGTCATGGTGAGTGACAGGTGCCCTCGTGCGAGGAACCATCTTCTCCTCCGTGCCCAGGCTGGGCCGTGCCCGGCCCACTCCTCACCCCGGGGGGGAGTGTGCTGCTCCCAGCACCGGCCAGCTGCTCTCGGGGGTGCCCTGGAGCAGTGGGACCGGGGGTCCGAACCTGGGGCTGTAGCCCCTGGGTCTGGGGGGGGTGAGGTGAGCATCGAAAGGGGGCTGCAGGCAGAGGGAACCCAGGCGTCCGGCGCCCGCCCGATCCCAGGGCGGGAATGAACCCAGGCGTCCGGCGGCCGGTCCCCGCCAGGTGCAGCGCGTCCTCCGAGCCGGCAGGGGCCGCTGCTGGGCCGGGTGTGGGCGGCGGGGCCTGGCGGCGATGGCGGGAGCCGGGTAGCGGGGCCTGGGGGCCGAGCGCAGGTAGGGGGCGGGGCGTCACCTGGCCCTGCCCCTCGGGACCCCCCGCGGCCTGTTCCCCCTCCCCGGCCCGGCAGGACCCGCCCCGCAGGTGCGCGGAGCCCCCGCAGGACCCGCCCGCTCCCTCGGCGGGGCAGGTAGGGCCCGAGCGCGGGTTTGCCCGGGGGGGCCGCGGGGGGG
>ML677492.1:874339-945640 GCA_007922305.1 Dermatemys mawii | reverse complement strand
GGGGGGGTGAGCTGGTCGTTTTCCCTCTCCCAGGAAAGCGGGTTGGCATTGCTCAAGAGGCAGGATGACATGTTGGGGGGAGGGGGAGACTGCCTGTTCTTCCCCTTTCTTGCCGGGAGAGCGGGGGGGTTATTCTCCTTTGCCTCCTGCTGTCCCGTACAGGGGGGTTTAGGGAGCAATCGTTATTTTTCTCATCCTTCCATTGCATTTCCTTTTAGCCTTCCTCTGGTCTCTTGTGTCTGTGTGTGGTGTGTATCTTGAAACCCACCCCCTCCTCCGGAAATCTGGGCTCTTCTGCCTGATACTTTCACCATCCTCTCCCTCCTCGTGTGGTTTCCCCACATTGAAAGTGGGAAGGGAGAACATAATTTGCCAAGAACACCTCCACACACATGATTTCATGTGGTGCATTGAACAGAGAGCCCAGTAATTGCCTTTTCTCCTCCTCTGCCCAGACATTATATCTCTCTGTGGGTGGTATGGGCAGTAATGTCCATGCCCACATTTCCTGTTCAGGGCAGGGGCAGCTGCACGCCAGGGAGGGTGCACTGAGCTCTTGGCTTCAGAGGCCTTCTCAGCCTAGATTTTTAGAGAGCTCTGGAAGACTCCCCCTTCCCAGGAAATTCCCATCCTGGGCTTTGGAAATTTGTGTGATAACGGTACAGCTCCTCGCCTGATTTCCTAGGAGAGGACATTTTATTTGCAAGCAGTTTAAACCATGCTTTCGTCCTTCCTGTGCACCCGGTCTAAAACTTCAAGCCTCGGTTTTGAGGCTTTGAGCAGTGGAGGTGGTGGTGTTGTGGGGATGGGGAATTCAGAAGAAAACAGGCGAGGAAGAGGAATCATACAAATGCTGGCTTAGTGATCTGCAGTTTTACATTCAACTTGCTTTGCATACCCCCAAAAAGGAATTTTTAGAGCATTGCTTGGATACTGACAGGCTGGGGGTGGAGTGGGGAGATAAGGGGTGCGTGGGACTGTGCCCTTGTTGAAGATGATGTGGGAGGTTGACTCTTATTTTGCAGCAGTTCTGGAGGGTGGCTGCAACAAACAAGCATTTTGAGAGAACAGTGATTTTTAAGGATCATACATGGCTGATTGCAGGCAAATGTGTCTATTCTGTCCACTAACTGCATCGAGTAAAAAAATGTCCAAGCTCTTTATCGGTCTAGGTGTATTGAGAAGGCTCCTCTCCCCTGGAAACACTATTTATCTAAGACAGTTCTGCCTTCTATGTTCTGGTCATGTGACTAGCATGTTTTGTTTTAAATGAACAGTGTCCTCTGTCAATAATGACCAAGAGTATTTCAGTTCCAGCACCTTCCTATAGATTTTGGTGGTGTTTGATAGATTACTTGAGTTTCTTTTAGCCGGGTGATAAAGGGTGCTGCATGGGCCATGGAAACAAGGGTGTTTGGGCCTGTCCAACCTCAGGTCAAAACCATAGTGACAACTTGTGTAAATGTGGTTGTAGCACATTGCACCTGGCACAAATGAGCTCCTGTCCTGGACAGTTGTGTAAAGGAAACCCTTGTGTGTATGAGCTTTGATTTAGGCACATGTTTGGGGTTGATTGAATTCTTCGTTTCCTGGCTGACCGAGAAGTAGCAGAATATGGAGGCCCTAGGGCAGGGATCAGCAACATTGGCATGCGGGACCGCAGGGTAAGCACCCTTAGCGGGCCCTGCAGCTTTATTTACCTGGCGTTTTGCTGATCGCGGCTCCCACTGGCCCCGGCTCGCTGTCCCGGTCCAATGGGGACTGTGGGAAGTGGTGGCCAGCACCTAGGGGCTCAGAAGGTCTCTTTGGACTGATGACCTGGTTTCTGACTAGCTAAGGCCTTCAAAACCAGGTGGAACTTCTTTCCTGATCATGTGGCTGTGTGAAACTGAATGTGACATGCAGCTGACAAGGAGCATCCATCTTTGTGGTACTGTGGTTTGCCTTTACCTAGTATGGTTTGACTTCCTGTTTAGCTGTCTAAATGGTATCTGTGAATTCTGATACTTGACTTGGAACAACTGTTTTTTTTGTTAGGCTTTAGGCTTCTCAAACAAGAGCTGTGGCTCTTCATGTCTCCACTTAAACACTGTCAGGAGCGGCAGGAGGATACAGGATTAACAGAATGAATTAAATTTAGGTGCTCTTGGAAGTGTCTTGTCTGCCTTTTTGTATCTACGCCAGTGTTTCCTGCTGGAGAGGAGACATGATACTTGAGATGAGCTATTTAGAAAATACACTTCCTTAACCCTGTGCATTTTCTGGATGCATTTTCTTGATTTCTTTAATCACCTTTGCAGTTTAAAAAACAAAATTTTTTAAAAATAAACCCTACCCTGCTCATTATTTACTGTTCCTTTTGTTTTTCCTCTCCTTTGCTTACTGGGTGAGGTGGATGTTTACAGTGTGGCAGGCTAGGTTAAGACTTTGAACAAGTTTCTTTTTAGAAGTCCAGTTCGGGAGAAATGCGAACCTTTGTCTAGGAAGTAGCCCCTCTGCTCCCAGGCTTGTGGGAAGAACCCTGTTGTGTTGCATCCTAACTGAAGTAAGAAGAGCCTTGGGCTAGCCTGAGCTATGGGGCTCACTGCCACTGGATGAAGAGAAAAGTTTAAATTGTAACCACTGTCAAAATGTCTTTTGTTTTTAAAAGTTAATGCTTCCAACAGCCTCTCATATATTAATAACAAAGACATTGGTTCAAAAAGTACTGTTCTACTTTAGGAGTTGTAAGGTGCCATTTAAAGCTGCTCTTATATAATAAGTATTGAACTTGAAGCTGTGCATCATGTTCATATTGAGGTACAACAGCAAAATATTTCTGTTGAAGGGGGGAAAAAACAACCACCCCGGCTATAAATCTAATCCAGTGTAAAGCTATCCATCTCTTGCTCACAAAAATTCAACGTATCGGACAATGCCACATGTAGTTGCAGTTTTATAGCATTGGATAATCCCACTCTAAAATGCACGGAAAACTTTTACTTTTGCCCATAACTGCAGTACGTTTTCTTGTGTTTGAAATGTTGCCGGTACTTTCATATGCGCACGTGAAGAGTGTGTGTTCCATTTGCTCCTTTTAATAGTATAACTCTCAAAACACTTGCAGCAGTCTCCCTGTAGAAGGTACGGATTCCTGGTTATATCAAAAACAAGATAAGAAACAATCATACTTTTGTATGTTTGCTCCTTTATCTCAGGTTACTTCAGAGGAGCCCAGTGTAAGAGTTCTGGCATTTCATTTTGAATAATTTCTCTTGCATGTGTATTGCATAATGTATCTGCATGGTGTAGCCTTTTGAAACATGCAGGATGATGTATTGCAATTCTACAAATGTTCTTAGTTTACATCTGCTCGGTGGGATATACCAAACAATAGCGCTCAGAAAAGAAAATGTATTGTTTCCCATATTTCTTGCATTCACTATTATCTGTGTAACTGTAAGTTGTTACTCCTAATCCGTTTTAAATATCAGCATAATAGTTGGGGATAATTTGGCAATTTAAAGAAAAGAAAAAAAAAACCAAACCCTTGATGAATTTGCTCCTTGCCAGCACACACCAAACATTTTGTTGTTTAACAAGTGTCAAATGAGGCAGTCAGAGAGTCAATTTCTTTAATACTGGAATAATGGGGTAGCTCTGTATGGCTATTTCTGTACTGACTCTGTTCTGAGAATGCCTCACTGTTGTTAGTGCCAAAGCAATTAGAAGATGGTTCCAGGTGACCACTGGCATTTTAACCACTGTGTTACCTGAACCGGTTGAATGGAGTTCTGTAAGGAACAGGCGTGAAAATGCATGGAGCTGTGCTCGTGTTAGCAACAGTCGCATGTTTTCGAGGAGCGGGGAAAAGGCCTAAATATTGTGGAAGAGCAGCCAGTCTTGGCATAATATGTGCCTGCTCAAAGAGGTGGAGTTGCCATGTTTATCTGAGTAGTATATTAAAAAAAATTTTTTTTTTCGTTAAGGAACATAATTATTTTGAAAATGGCATCTTAAAGCCCTTCTGCAATGTGTAGAGTATGCAATATTTCAATTCCTAAATCTGTATAATATAAGAATCTGAGTCTTGTATTTGAAGCTTGCCCAAGGTATTGCTGTGGAATCAGACAGCATGCAATAGTAGTGTTCTCAATTCATCTAGGCTTGCTCAGTGCGCTCTAGTGCTATTGAGGTGGATTGCCATATTTTTACAGTGACAACACTCTTTCCGGAGCAGTGCTGTCTCTACAGGAAAGCTGTTTTTACTGCTGCTGGCCTGGACTTCTCTCTCCTTTCTCTCCCTGAGTGTCTGGTGTAATTGAACTCCTGCCCCACCTTCTTACTTTTGACACAGTGGAAGCAGGAGAGTAAGATTTCAACTCTCAGTGAGTCTGGGCCAGGAGCAACAAAAACTTCATTTCCGGAGAGATGCTGGTGGCCCACTGAGACAGCAAATCTTCCAGCCTCCATTCCGTTTCTTGCACAGACGGTAGAAAATCTTTAGGGAAGTGGAAATGGAATGTTTCTTATGCCGTGGAGATTAATGAACATAATGTTTAGCTATCCTAAAACAAAGCTGTGTACCTCGTGGTAGTTCTGGTGCTTTCTAGTTATTTAAAAATAACCCAGAGCAATACTAACTTCCCCGCAGCATTCCAAGCTTAATAGAACATACCCAAAGGTGTTACTTGTGTGGTGGATGCATGAGCTGGGAAGTGCATTTTAACAATCTCTTCTTGGAAATGTGGGCTTCAAAAACTGCTGTATAGGTACAGTGGATGTGACTTTGACACATAGAGTACTTTCCTCTGTTAATGAGGCAGGGGATACAGGTTCTATCAACTGTTGTGTATGTCTAGGCCCCAGACCTGTGTACCATTTTACTCACATAAGCAGGTCTATTAACTTCAATGAGACTACTTGCATTAGTAAAGTTGTATGTGTTAAAGTGTTTATAAGGTTGGGATCTTTAGCGTGATGTGGATGCATATGAGGATATTGAGAAGAGGAAAGAGGGCTGCTTACAGTTGTATTTGGGATGCTGGAAGGTTCAGTAAGAACCTTTGCTGCAGTCTTGGTGTCTTCCTCATGTAGTAAGTATAGTAAATAACTCTTTGAACCAGAAGGGTAGCCGTGTTAGTCTGGATCCGCAAAAGTGGCAGAGTCTTGTAGCACCTAACAGATCTTAGATCATGAGCTTTCGTAGGCTAAGACTCGCTTCATCAGATGAATGTTCTTTGAAGACACTCTTGGTCCTATGCCATCTACTTCTCATCCCAAAGCATCTTTACAGACATGAGGAGCAGTACAGCAGTGCCATTCTGTCCTGTCCATGATTTGCCCAGCCTCATCATGCCCCTGTGTACAGTTTTCTGACCTCTAGTTGGTGGTCGACTGGTAGGTCTGGCTGACCTTGGTTGAGTTTGCATTATTTTCTTGAGCACCCTCTCGTCTGTTTGTCTTTTACAGTGTCACCGCCGTCGTCATCTCTTTGGATGGCAGCCAACCCTGTACCCTCACTTCACAGCCTACTTTCATTTCCACTTAATTCTCCTTTATACTTGCTGTCTTCAGAAGGGCTCTAATTTCTACTGCTTCCACCTTCCAGTGGCTGTTTCATATAATGCAGCTACTTCCAGGTCTTAGTCTGAAGACCTCTGTGAAGCATAAAGGCTTGACTCCTCCACCACCAGAGGTTGGTCCAATAAAAAATGCTCCCACTCACCTTCTCTCTCTCTCTCTCTCTCATATCCTGGGGCGGACGTGGCTGCAACAGAGCTAACCTTAGAATCTAGTCAGCTTAAAACAAGGGGGCATTCGACTGGCTATTCACAAGGCAGTATCCAGAATATGGCTGAAATCTTCCTGAATAAGAGGAAAAATCAGCATTTGGAAATTCAAGCCCATATAAATGTGAGTGCTAAAAAAATAGTTTACAAAGCTTCTGTCTAAATTTAGAATGAAGAATTCTTCAGAACTGCGGAGGAATCTAAAGAACCTTAGGGGCTTTTTTCCACACCAGCCTAAGGATCTTGAGTCAACATGACTATTGTCTAGCAATGATAAGGCTGGGTGTAGATTCTCTGGGCAGCCACATCCATTTTAATTCAATGAAAAATAAACCATTTACAATTTACAGTGTTAGCTGGTATGTTCAGTTAGGTGGTGTCTAAATGGTTTAGTAGTTTGTGTATAATGTTGGATCCCCTTTGCTTACCTCATTTATGGGAGTTTGAACAATTTTGGGGATAAACCTTCTTATTAAATGACCTCAGAAAGCAATCCCAGTCCAGTTCTAACAATAGTCCTCATTTACAGTGTCCATGGGACCTGTCTCGTTCCTCAAAGTTGAAATATCTTATAGGATGACTGAAAGAATCACAAGGGGAAAAAAATACATTAAAAGAACATCAAGACTGCAGCAGAAAATAAAAGCCAAGGAATTCTCGGTTAGGGATGAAATGCATGAAATAATGCACTTCGTCCAAGTTAATCTGTGGTGTGTTTATTCAGATACTGTGGTATCTCAAAGCCAGAAGTAAAAGCCAATATTATGAAATAACTGACTGAGATTTTTAAGAGACAGAGCTAGTCTAAAAAAATCTACATCTGTCTGAAAAGTGTCTCTGTGCTTGTTAAAAGGAGGAGCCAAAATTACTGTATCTAAGAGATTGGAGAGGCCTGCAATTTTTTTCAGTTTGTATATGGTTGGCTTCAGTGTTTCCCCTGTTGCAGTCAGTTGGTCAGTTTCCTGCTGCTTGTCTGGGTCTTAAGCACAGCCACACCAGAGGAGAGGGACATTTATTTATATTAACTGTGGAAAACTCACAACTGGCCTGAAGACTTTGGGGTAAGTGTAATATCTGAAACTATTTTAAACTTTAAAATGGATAATGTCCTCTCCTTTAATCCAAAGAGTACACGTTTTAGGCTCTGATACCACATTCTGATCCATGTAGGCCCGCGCTGACGTGAAGTCCAGTTGAACTCACTAGGTCTCCTTGTGGATGCAGGGATCTGAGGCCTCAGGTTTCATGAGACTATCTTGCTGTTGCAGCGTCATAAGTGATCCCATAGCTAGCTATATCTATATATATATCTATATATAGTCACTGAAATTTATTGCAATATCTTTATTTCCAAAGAGGAGGAACTGCACATTGACAGTAGGAAGGGAATAGAAAAGCTCTCTCTCCATACGGTCTTTCTCAGGTGATGGCTTCCTCCATCTAACTATTAGCCTTTTGGAGTGCTGAAATGGATGAAGAGGAGAAGGATATGTGTGACTGTCCCAAATAAGAGAACAGATTTAATCAATAAGCAGACCTTCTAATTTCAGCTTTAGTCTCACAATGCCTTTGGATAGGCAGGTGGGAGAATGTTTCAGCTGTGAAGTCTGTTCTCAGAAGGATATGCTAGCCTGTGGAGACAGGCCAACTGGGATTCAGACACATTTGGGTCTAAGTCTGGGGTGACACGGAAACTTTGAAATTCTTTATTTTAGAGTGGGAGCAAATAAGATCTGCCCTTTTCCCAGCAGACAAACAGATGATTAGACTTCAAACAGGTTGGATTAGACTCCAAATAGGGTGGATTTGATTTAAATCACTAGTCAGGAAGACTCGATTTAATCATGGATTTCTACATAAAAGTGTGTTCTTGTTGGTGGTTATAACCCTAATGTATATTCTTCACAACTCAGAGATGTAGGTTTCATTTTTGAAGGGTACGCACTATACATTTTTAAAGTGACTTATTTTGAAAACTTTTCAGGTTGGTTTTACAGCTACATCAGAAAATGAATTATTGTTTCGTTAATTCATTTACCAAAGGTAATTGAAAGAGAGAGTTCTCCTCCCAATGACTTCATAAATATCTCCAATTCAACAGGTTAATCATTAATATTTAGAGGATTTTCTTGCCATGCTGTATTGGGAGGAGAACATCACCAGACAGACGTTTAAATTGTTTATGTATTTTATTTTTTTCTTCAACAGAAAACATATAATTTAACAAAACAAGCACATGATTTTTTAAATTTAAACATATTTTCTAAAAAAATCAGGCTTGTTTTTGTTAAAAAAAAATTAAAAGTCAAATGAAATTTTTTTTTAGAAAAACAAAAATTAAATTGACTGTCAGCCAGGTAATATGAGAAACTTTAAATATTGGCTTCTGCAGCTAACTCAGTCGTCCTCACCTTCATTTTCCTGTTCATAATCTGGAAAAGAAAAACAAGCTTTCCTCTTTTTTCAGGTCCCAAATGATTACTCGATTTGGAATAAATTAGTCCAAAGGAAGAAAACATTCTTTCTACACTGGCAGAAGAAGCTACTGCTGCTAAAAGTTAGATTATCACTTCAACAGTCTCTGAATCCAAGTGCTTAAGTGACTTCCACCAGTTCACTAATGTAATTTTCTTTAAAACATCAGCAAACATATATTTCTTGAATGGTTCTTATTCCCAAAGTGGGTGTCTCTTATGGCTTGCTGCCATTATAGGAGTGACAGAGTCCTGTGGCACCTTAAAGACTAACTAGAGTATTAGAGCATAAGCTTTCGTGCGCTAATACCCACTTCGTTGGATGCATATGTGCATCCAACGAAGTGGGTATTAGCCCATGAAAGCTTATGCTCTAATACTCTAGTTAGTCTTTAAGGTGCCACAGGACTCTGTCACTTCTGCGATTCCAGACTAACACGGCTACCCCTCTGATTCTTGCCATTATAGGTTTTCCCTTCTAGTGAGAGAATGGTATAGAAGATCTCAAATCAATGAGAGAAACCTCAAGGCTTCTGGAATATGCTTCTCAGTTTCACTTTTGTTTCTGCTGCCTGTCCCTTCCTTCTCACATTTTTCTCCAGACTTCTTCTCTGCATCTATTCCACCCCCAACAATCTTCTATTCATTTAACTTTTTGAAACTTTGCATTTTTAGGGAGGTAATGGGTTGACTCTATACACAAATTTGCAGAGGGGTAATAGGGTTGAGGTCTGTTATTCTCACCTCTGTATATTATTTAAAAACATTTTTGCTGCTAACAAACGTGTTCTCCCTAGGGACACAAATCCACAGTTTGAGAACTGCAAAACGAAGTATCTCTGGTATCTTCTAGACTGAGCGCTGAGTTCCATTGCGTAGATAGAAAGATTAACCTAAATCTATAAAGAAGTCCTTGGAACTCCATGAGATTGGGTCCCTAGTCCATAAACTATTGAAATTCATTTACAAAACTTTTCTTAAACATTACATGAATATATTGTCTCATACTATAGAATTAGAATATCTAGTCCCTGTTCCGTGATTAGATACATTATAGTGCAAAGATATCTTAATTAAAACTATCTTTAGATAGATTTTCCTCAAAAAAGCATTTTATCCAAAAAAATCTGATTTATATAAAAATCAGATTTTTAATTTTTTTAAAAAAATCATTAATTTTTATCCACCCTGACTCCAAAGAAAAGGAGTAAAAACATACGCACTCCTTGAATCTGTGTTGGTAAAATGTTTGATTTGTGCTGCCTTGTGACCCCTTCTCTCCTTTGTCCACTACAGAACATCTTTTATGAATCTTTTCCCACAAGTAAACTACTGGAGTTGAGTTCTATATTCGTTATCTCGGCACTGCTGCGAGGCAAGGGGGCATGTTCTTGCTGTGGTTAAAAACAGTTTTTCCTAAAATCTAAACTTTTCATCCACAATAAAAATACTTAACATCTTTGCATGGGCATTTGCCATGTGAGGCGTCATCCTGAGATTGTACAATGCAGTAGGCTGGTGTTATTGAATGGTGATATTTAATACATTCAAGGAGTGTGCAGGACATTAAGTGAGATGAATAACTTCATATTCTTCAGGAGACAAGATTTTTACTGCTGACTAGCTCTTGGTTTAACAGTTTTCTTCTTTTTCCTTCCCCTGACTGCCTAATACTATTTGAGAAAAAAGATAATTCACTTTAATAAATTATAAAACTTGTTTCACTGCAGTGGGTCTTCATTTTTTTTCCTTTCTGCAGCAGATTTACTGTTTGACTAGCATAAAATTCACTTAGATTTTATTCACCCTTTCAGAGACTGAAACTATTTGCCAGTGAGTTTGGGGGAGGAAGGGAAGGGGCTGGGCATGTGTGAGTATGGTAATACACACGTGTTATGGTGATAATTGTTGGAGGGTTCAGGTTTTCTTTCACTTTGCCATGTAAAACTGACATTATTTGTGTTCTTTTTATTTGGAAATCTTGTTGTCTTGCTTTCCCATTTACAGTCAAGGGAAGTTGTGTACATATATTTGTGTCCATAAAATTTAAGAAACTGGTTAATCGAATGTATGCGAAATCTCTGGAATATTACACTTCCTATTATAAATTCTGGCAGTTTTCTGTTCTGTTACCTAATGGATTAAAAGGATTTGTGAAGAAGTTACACTTCTTAACCTTAATACTATAAGTAATTTGGTGTTTAAACCATTGGGAAAGCTTAAGTGACACTTTGTAAGGAGTGACAATGTGATATGTTTGAACCAAATTCCCTTTGTTTTTGTTACATGGTTAAATAAAAGTGCTCTGCTTGGCTTTCGGATGGTGGGGTTGTATCCCACATAGGCTTCTTTAGATCAGAATAGCTGACTTAAGGTTGAGAGTATCTTCTCTCTTTAAACAGTGTCTGGTAATATTCAGTGAGGCACTCGGGGACTCTAATATATTGGGGATAGCTTGTTATATGTGCAGGTGAAGATGATTACTTCTGCGTTTGAAAAGATTTTGTGTCTGTTTGCTAAACAAATTTGTTACGGTTCTGATTTAATGTGAGGTGTGGCTATGAATGTGAGTTTCTTGCATACATTTGTAACAAGCCAGAGATAGTAATCTTCAGATTTTATTTGTAAAAGGAAATCTTGAGTGAAAGGAAATCAGACAGATGCAGACTTTCAGGGAGTTTCAAAATGGTTGCTTAGTAATAGTCTGTTGTTGAATAAGTCCAAATCTAATGCATTCTCTCTCCTCCCCCTCCCCCCATGAATCATTCGTTAACTTGCTTGTTAAAGTCCCTGATTCTAATTTAATCTTGGAGAGTTGACAGTTTTAAATACCTACTTGTGCAGTGATTCTGAATTGGTATTTCAGTAGCTTATTGTGTCAATCTTCACAATTTTCAACAAACTAGCAGCACTATGGAAGAATGTGGCACTGAAATATGCACAGATCTAGTCAGTGGTGTATATCTACTTTGAATTCAGTGGCATCTTTTCTAGAACTTTGCTTAATTTAATGTAACACTGTATATTTAGTAGCCCTCTAAGACACATAGCAAGAGCACATGAGAGAGTGTGTATCCGTTACAATACCTTGATCTTGAAACAGGAGATTCTGGGATACTCTTTTAGGTCTGCTTTAACAAAATCTCAGTTTCTGATTTTCTGTCCATCTTAGTCTTAAAGTACTTCAGTGGTTTTGTTAAGGCTGAATGTTTCAGTGAGACTTGGACTCTGCTCAGTGAAAAACTGAGTTAAAACCACAACGAGAGGTCCAGGCCCCTCGCTAGACATCACCAAAGGACTAGCCCTGCAAAGCACTGAGCATCAGATGGTGGTTCTTGACCTTTCTGTGGGGGAGTTGGAGCCCCCACCTTGTGATGGGTTGGTAGATGGGCTTCCCTCACACCATGTCCTGGCAGGCAATGCTGTGTCTCCTTGCTTTCTGTCTAGTTTCTCTATCACTTCTCCTTGTGTGGTTTTCTCTTTTTGTATGATTTCATGTTTTTTCACTGACCTCTGCTCCCCATCCTCCATTGAACTGGCCTAGAGAGAACCACAGGTTTTGAAAGGTAGTTGGCACCTCACAGAATCTGGCCCTAATGACTCATTCTACACTTCAGCCTTGGACTGTTTTCTGTAACCACTGGACACCAGCACCTCCTCTTTCTCTGTGGTGAGGGGTCCTGTGGGGATCAGTTGCAGGTGATGCACACATGCGGGAGTGGTAAATAATGCCACTGATTAAAGCTCTAGTGATCTGGAGCTTTGGTAATGTGGGCACAAGCAAACAGTATGGGTTTTAACGTGGCTCAGTGTGAATGTATACCTTTAGGAACAGAGAACGTTGGCCAGAGTTACAGGATGGGAAACTGTTTTGTGAAACAGTAACTGGAAAAGATTTGAGCCATGGTGGATAATCTGCTGGATATGAGCTCCTAGAGTGACACTGTGGACAAAGGGGCTAATGTAGTCCTTGGATGCATAAACGGGAATCTTGAGTAGGAGCAGAGAGGTTTTTAGCTCTATATTTGGCACTAGTGTGACGCTGCTGGTCTCCTGTATCCAGTTCTGGTGAGGCCAAAATAAATGCTTCAAAGACACTCTCATGATAAACATCAAGATGTGGCATTGTCACCACACACTGGGAGACAGCAGCCCAGGATAGGGATAACTGGTAAAGAATGGTCGGAGAGGAAACGTCCACTTCTGAGGAAAATCGCTTGCCCTCGTTGCAGAAAAAACAGCAGAAAAGGAAGGATAGGTGACGGTCATACGGCAATCACAGCCCAGCCCTGTCTTCCAACACCATCTGCAATGTCTGTCAATGAAAATGTGACTCAAGGATTGGACTCCTCGATCACCAAAGGACGCATGAAAAATAAAACCCATGAAAGATCATCCTCTACCTCAAAGGATCGCTGATGACGACCACTGCTGGACTTGTGTGTCCAGTTCTGGTGTCCACAATCCAGGAAAGATGCTGATAAATTGGAGAGGGTTCAGAGAAGAGCCACAAGAATGATTAAAGGATTAGAAAACAAGCTTTATAGTGATATGCTCAGAGAGCTCAATCCATTTAGCTCAATAAAGGGAGGGTTAAGTGTTGACTTGATTAGTTTAAGGATCTACATGGGGAAACAAATATTTAATAGTCTCTCCAGTCTAGTAAAGAAAGGCTTAATGTGGTCCAATGACTGGAAGCTGAAGCTATGGAAATAAGAGGGTAATTAACTACTGGAACAATTTACCAAGGGGTGTGATGGATTCTCCATCACTGACAGTTTAATTCAAGATTGAATGTTTTTCTAAAATCTGCTCTGGGCATTATTTGGGGGCAGTTTTCTGGTCTGTATTCTACATGAGGTCATACTAGATGATCCCAGTGATCCCTTCTGGCCTTGGAATCTATGAAATAGCATAGCAATAAACTAACTTTTCAATTGGGTAAGAGTCATAACAATATTCCTGACAGGTGAGGTACATTAACGCGGACTCGTAACCAGAGTCCATTATTTTTTAATTTGAGATCTAAATTGTCTTGGATATTAAGAACTGGTGGGGTGGGGGGCTCCCTTTAACATGACAGTGTTAACTGCTGAGGAGATGAACAAGTCCAGGGGCATGTTTGTCAATACATCCTTAATTACATTTTATTTACTGGGAAACTTCACAACTTCAGGATGGCTAATGCCTGACACAAATTGACCTGAAGTCTGTGTGAGGTGGTTATATTCCAGTTGTGATTTCCTCCTTCGTTTTTCCCACTCCTCTGAAATGGAAACGTCTTTGACCTACACTGAGCCACTTTTTGTTGCCTGATCCTGTTTATCCCCATTCTTCTGCTCCGTTCTAGTTTGGGGGTAACACCCAGTTATTGCATAATCAGTTTCCTTGTGCTGTGATTGGCTCACAGGACATATTTTAAGTTATGTTGAATGTGAGCTTGGGCTTCCTGTTTGTTTGTTTTTGATTGTTTTTAAGTTTCTCACCTTTCCTAGCAAAACTGTGACCCACCTCTGTTGAAAGCCTCTCCAAATGTCTTAGCATTGATCCTGAACTGTGCACTTTTCTGACTGCAAGTGGGGACTGCTGATGTAAAAAAACACTGCCACAAAACCCCACTTAAAATGAGAGGAGAAAAGGTGCTTCAGGATCGCTGGTCTGGAAGAGAAGAGCATTGCACTGCTGAAGTGAAAGATTCGTAACCTAGGAAAGTCTCAGATGAGGCATAAGCAACAGAGGAGCAGATGAGCCCTCATGAAATGTTCCCTGTTCTCATCCATGTTGCTTTAAGCAATTGGAAAGCCTTTTTATTAAAGTGTGATGGTCCCACTGGGTAACTGCAGGATTCTACCAAACTACCTTGTTGGAGTAATTCTGAGTTATGGAATCACTATGACCTCTTTAAACCTTAAATGCACTGTTTCTTGCTAGGCGTTACTCAAATATGCCCAATAGATCTATAGCCCTCAAACTATGCAGTGCATAGTCTCTCAGGGTGTGAGAAGCCTCTTGCCTCACTCATCCCTAGCATCAAGGTACAGGTTTATAGGGAAGCAGAGCTCTTGCCTTTCTACTTCAGAGAGCAGTTTGTAGTTGCTTCCAATGTGAGAATGGAAAAACCTGCTCTGAAAGACACCTGCAGTCCTTGTAATGCTCAGTCAAATTAGTCACTCAAATATTGCACAGGAAAGCAAGGGATCATAAGACAACAGAGATCAGCAGAAACGCCCCATTCCACCGATGGTGACGAACTTGATCATCTTGTGTCAGCCCTGCAGTTTTTTTACATTGTCTAACCAAATGCTGGATTGAGTTAAGATGCCCATCTTTCGGAGTAGGTAGCCTGCTATAATTGAGACCTCCATTGACCCTGGTCATGCCAGGTGTCTCTGCTGACACTAAAGCACTTTATTTAAAAACATAAAATGTAAATGACTGAGAGGTTCCTGTCTTGTTGGGTGGATGAGGCTACATCTGCTGCCTGGATTCATCAGCTCAGCCTCCCTAAATTTACACGTGGTAGCTTTAAGAGGACCTGGAAATACTTATTTATGAATGGGATTATGATGGGGTTGCTGAAGATGTTAAAGGATGGGACTTGATGACCAGAAGATCTCTTCTAGTCCTCTGAGCCAAACCTTGGACTGAGCACCTAGAATGAAGTAGCACGAAAACTTAATAGTGCCCACGTTGCTGTGTGTTGGTGGTGTGAGGTTGTTTTTAGGATGTTGCTTTGTTTTTCTAACAACACTAACAAACTTGTGCTTGTTGCCAGGTAGCTGGTTTTGCTTGTGGAATGCCACCAAACAAGAAGTTCTTAAAATTTTACTGCACACACAATGAGATTGCAGAATGAAGAAAAATTAAAATATTGACTGTTTAAAAATCAACTAGGATTTCATTTTAATTAAATCCCTTATTTTCCCCTCTCATATGAATGTCTCAAATGGCATCAAATATCTTGTTTGTAGGGAAGAGTCAATTCTCTGTTTTCTGTCAACACTAATTTCTCATAACATGCTTCTTGGTTAAAATAACCTTCTGCCATGTCTTGCCTACTGTAGATGATAGAAGACTTCAACCAAGGGTAAGGTTCAGCTCAACAGTGTGTCTCTTCACCCCTGGCTGCCATTTTCCTTGTGCTTGTTTTAACCCTTTTCTTGCCTGGCTACCTTTAATAGACTTGTCTGGCACTTGTCCCAAATGTTATGAAGGCTTTAGCGTGGTCTTACAATAAATGATATCAGCCCAGCTTTCTGGTTTAATGTGCAGTGTCCAAGTTAGACCATACATCTTGTCTTGTCATTGCTTACATGTGCTATGATTTATTCTGCCTTTGAAAAAGTGACTGCAACAAATATTAATTTGTGTGAAATTTGGATAGATTTCCAATAAATCTAAATTAATAACTCAAAGCAATTACATACATACCATCCTTTTCTACCTTTCCGGTCAGCTGCCTGCTTCACTCCTCGGATAACTTAGAAAAATAATATGAAGACTCTTACACTATAGACCCCTGCCACTTGCCCTTTGAGTTTATATATGGATCCTTTAAAAAGCACAAGTGAAGAGAATGCAAGGACTTCTGGACTTCAATCTTCCATCAGAGGAAACATAATTCAGGAGAGATTTCTCAGCTATGGATCACCTGAGAACAATCAAATTCTGGAAAGAGTGCTGCATACAACCAGCTGTTCCCACTCTCCTAAACAATGAAAAGACCTTTGACTAATTGGAAATAGAAGCATCCAGAGGAAAGGACCCTAACATGCATTTAAGTGAATAGTCCCATGACATTTTACCAGTACCTTCTGGCTATAGAGAATCTTCAGAAGTCCTGGATGAGAGGCAGAGGAGGGGATTGGAGCAGAATCACCGAGAGACCTCAAAGCAGTGGTTTATAGAGCTGGACACTGAGGATTGCAGAGAAGAATAAAAGGACCTTCAGAAATATTGGTGTATAAAGATAATGAATTACTGTTAAATGGTCTGTTTTTGGCCAATTGCTACCAACTATTGCAGACCAGAAAATGAGGAGAAGAGAAGACTGGATTGTGGTGGTGGGTTGGGAGGGATGGGTTAGGAGACGACAATATCAGAAGGGTAAACACGTTTTGTTTTGTTCACAACTGTCTACCACATGGAGGAGAAACTACTGTCTTGGAGCTCCAGGATTAGGAAGATGATGCTCATTGCCCTGGTCAGAAGTAAACCAGTGATTTGGAGCAAGCCCAGGTGAGAAAATGATAGGGAAATGGATGGATGTGTGTGTGACCTTATTTAACTCAAGATGCTTTGCCTTTTACAAAATACGCCTGATGACCTCAAGGCTCAGCTACACAAACTATAAAATCACGTGAATTAAAACTGAAATTTGTTCAGTAGTAAAAAAAAACCTGCAAAAAATCACTCTAACCATACTGCTGGCTTCCTCCAGCCCAATGAATGACCACAGCTCTGGGTCTCTGTACTGAGACATAATGCCAACTCAAAGAATCCCTCCAACTGACTCAGTCACACAGAAGCCTGTGGCTGAGACTTGCAAAGCTAGGTACCTAAATTTGTTTTGAAATCCCTGTTCAGGCACTTGAGTAATATCAGCATAGCTTTCAGAAGTGCTGAATACCTTTACTTCCCACTGGCTTTGTGGGTTCTTATCACTCCTAAAAACCAGGCCACTTGTACTTAGTCGCCTAACTTTAAACACCTGGCTTTAAAAGTGTTGGTCATTGTGAGAACATAAACCTTGAAGATCAAACATGGCTCTGTTGGGAGTGAATTTCAGATCTGAAGGCCCACACCTGAGAATACCCAGTTCCCACATGGACACATCTAGTGATGAAGCAAGAGCATCTCCACTGTTGAGATTGCCCCTCTCTCCTCAGGCTTAAACTCTGACTAATCATGACCCCAAACCATATAGTGTGTGTATGTTAGATCAAGGCAGGAATTACCCAAAATGAATTGGAAGTTTTGTGCAGTCTATGCGGCGTGTGTGTGATGTCTTCCTTGCTACAAACACTGCGAGTTCAGCAGGTAGCATCTGACATTACCTGAATTTTCTTAGTGGCCTTTAAGGGTAACCTCAAAGTGCTGTGTAGGAATTGGTGGAGGAGCAACCAAGGAATGGATGATGGTAACTTAGCATGCATCCAAAAGGAAAAGTTACAAGCACTTTGGCAAGTAAATATGATTGGAGATGGTGGTTGAGAGGAAGCACGCTTAGACTTCATTGCTAACTAGGTGGCTCCTGAATTTCTAGCATCCAAACAGGGACTCCTAGATTGTGAACCTAGTGAAAGGCAAGTAAAAAACCCTTCACTTGAGTGAAAAGAGATTGCTGCCACTTAACCATGGGCATGATGTCTAAAGAAACATGCCTGCTCTGAGTAGATGGACTTTCATGATCAGAGGCAGTTGTTGGCCAAGCCATCTACACTGAGCTGATGTATCCCTTCAGAAAACTTCTGCTCTTCATAGGGGAGAGATTTCCTTAATACATTTTGAAGAAGCCTTGCCTCCACAGGCAATACCACAAAGCATGTTCAGGATCTTCTGTAAAACTATGAAGCAAAGTGCTTGACAGCTGTGTTAGAATTCCGTTTTTAGCCTTGATGTCTCTTACTCCTTAGCTCCGTATGATTTATTTATCCCTCATTTACTTGTGTAGTCTACAAGTCTACACAAATGCTTGACCACTTCCTTTCCTTGTTTCTAAAGCTGAGCATCCTTTCATCACTTGCTGTTTGTAACATTTTCAGTACCTACATCCTGAAAAGATTTAATGGTAACATCTTGTTGGGCCCAAACAATCACCTCATTAGGACATCATTCTATGGTAACTACTATGTAATTACAGACTAATTAGTTATTTCTCCCTTTGTAAACCAAATTGTTCCATGTTATTTAATAAGGCTAACTCAGGTGGTACCAATGCTTGGAATGGCATGGAAACTAGTATAATTACCAAATTCTCTGCACATCATAGATTTAAGTCCATGATAGTAGCTATGTATTATAGATTACATGGTTATTTGTGCACTGTGTATAGTTTATTTTTAGAAGAATGGATATTTAGTTCATGCAGGTTTCATTGGTTTGCATGCAAAATCTTGTAAAAGATGTAATTTGTAAATTGGTCATATTTATGCTTGCTCCACAAATAAATTAAATGCAGTACTAATTACATGCACTAAGTATTTCCAAATTTACTATAGTGCTCTTATTAACCTTTGATTATTGTAATTTTGTAAGTTGCCACCAAAAATGAAACATTCCATTTTGCAAGATATTTCTGTTGTGCATTAACACAACAAACAAACAATTTACATCCTGTTTGATGCATTGGATTCTTAATTTGTATTTTCCGAACAGAATGAGGAGTTGTCTTTGTCACTTTCTAGAAGAATTGCACTGTACAAAGCTTAGAACAGAATCTGATTCCTTAGCAGGGTCTCAAGGCCACACTTCTAAAGCTCACAAGGGTATCTTAGTTTGGTATTTGAGTGGGCCAGACTGGGGCAGCAAATGTACCAACATGCACAATATAATGCACATGGAGATACTTTATATGAAAGTTGTACACATTTTATCTACTGCATAGGTTTATGTGGAGCGGGGGGAGACGAGATGAAATAGCGGTTGCAAGCTCAGTATTGTGTGTTGGCAGCAGGGATGAACTGCTCCCAAAATTTGCTTTGCAAATTTTAAATAAAATTGTGTGTATATAATGTGTGTAGGCACTCAGTGCTGAGGCATTCAGTATATTTGGATGAAAGCTGTATATGAATTTCCCAAGTACAGCAAGACACTTTTTCTTATTAGATGAATTTCTTTGAGAATGGATCAGAAGCCTCTGCGGGTGTGGGGGATTTGGTTTTCAAAAGCACATGAACTGAAGACTGAGCAGCAATCTCGGAGGATAGAGCAGGGGGTTGGAACTCTTAGGTTCTCTTCTTTGCTCTTCTACTGACTCACTGACCTTGGAAAAAGCCACTTAACGTGTCTACTCATTTTATTTCTCCCACAGGTGTGAGGTAGTTCAGGTATAGTTTGAAAATGTAAAGTACTATACAAGTGTTAATCCTCCATAGAAGTGGTGTATATTTTATCAATATAACAAGTAACTAAAGAGTTAAATGTAATGGGCCAAATTTGACTATTATGTAGGTATGTTACTCAGCCTCTTTAACATCAATGGAATTGAGTACCCATGTCTGGAAATGGAATTTGTCTCAGTTAATGTATCATTTAGACCTAATGACTTGCACCTTCCAACAGTGTTGCATCGGTGTCTGAATTCAGAAGTCTTAGGGGTAACATTTAAGAAAGGTCTGCTATTTACTATCAGTTGTAATCTCCCTCCTCATATATGAACTTTTTGGGCATTCTGATAGTGACAGATTTCCATAGGCCTCTACTGTAAATGCAACATAAATTAATACCCTCTTATGATCTAGTGTTTATTTAGTGTTGCTAAATTCACACCCGGTTCTAGGACAATAAGCTTTAAAGGGCTGAAGCTGCCAGCAGATGTTTGCTAGGAACATCTGTCAAAAGCTAGTTTTGTATTGGATTGCCTCATGGTAGCTGAGCCTTCTTAGTAGTAGTTCAGTATATTTTTGTAGCAAATAAGTGTAGAATATTTAATATGTCTCAATTCTAGTTGATGGCAGTGTTTCAAAATGATCTCAGTACAGAGACCCAGAGCTGATGGTCATTCATTGGGCTGGAGGAAGCCAGCAGTATGGTTAGTGATTTTTTGCAGGTTTTTTTACTACTGAACAAAATTTTCATAGTCATGAGATTCCTCAGCTATCACCAATTTCACACCATTCCCTAATAATGGATCTGCCTTGTCTCTGCACCAATCAGACATTTTCCTCTCTCAAATCACTCTTCACAACTTTCTGATTTTTCTCCTCACAAACATCCAGTGCCATCTGCTTCCACTCTTGCACCTGATCCTTAGTTGTTAGAGTGTACCTATTTAATCTCGACTTAAATTCTCCTCGGAGTAGGGACCTTGCCTTCCTGTGTACCTATAAAGTACCATGTACACATGCTATGCTATATAATGCTGTGGGAATGTGTAGTTTGAAGTTGCTTTATTTTGACACAATTGTAATGCATTAATGTAGTGAAAAACCTACTCTCCCCAAACATAATTAGGTTGGGTGATTGGGGATGAATGGTACCCTGTCTACTTTAATGGTTTGAGGAATGTAGGTGTGGCAGTTCCTAATTATACCATTTGAGTGGTGCTCTTCAGCCCTGCTGTCTTCCCCCATCACCCATCCCCTGGTGGGATGCGAAAATCTGAGTGAGAGGGCCAAGGAATGGCTTAGAGCCTAGACGTAGATGTAGTATGTAGGAGAAGTCCAAGCAAAGCAAGACTGGGCATACCAGAATGGTACACCAGAGCGCCAAAGGGCCAACATTGCAGTGGGGAGCAGACCAGAGAGAGAGAGATCAGTGGTATTGAGTCCAGTCCATTGGGCAAGACCTAGTCCTTGTGGGATATAGTCAGAGGAAACAGCTGGTGAAAGACAAGCTTTCAGGCCCAAATTTTAGGGGACGACTCAACGTCTTGCTGCTGGGACCTCAAGTCATGGGAAGGCCTGATGAGCAGGAGACACTGGGCAGGTGAGCCCCCAACTACTGAGAGTCTGGGATGTCCGGGGTGTAGTGGATGGCTGACCAGTGGAGGATAAGGTAGAGGAAAACTGAGAGCAGAAGGCCAGAGCCTTTGAGCTCAGCCAATCAGGGAGGATCTGAGACCAGACCTACTCTGGGGATGGATAGTCTGACATGTTCAGGCTATCTGTAATGGACTTGTGGTGGGGTGGAAGGAGGGTTTTGGGCCTGAACAATGAATTGAGTGCTTAGACGTGGGCTAGTAAGTGTTGGATACATTTTTCAAGCCTGCTGATGTGCACAAGTATTGGCATAAGGGCTATTTATAATACATGAACACCAGATGGAATACAAAGTCACTTTTTTTGCATGCCATCACCTTTCCTATTCAAGGAGCAACATCATAGGACCTAACCACATCAGCCATGCCATCAGGGCTCATTCACCTGCACATCTACCAATGTGATCTATGCCATCATGCTAGCAATGCCCCTTTGTCATGTACATTGGCTAAACTGGACAGTCTCTGTGCAAATGAATGAATGGACACAAATCTGACATTACGAATTATAATATTCAGAAGCCAGTAGAAGAACACTTCAGTCTCCCTGGTCATCAATAACGAATTTAAAAGTGGCAGTTCAACAGAAAAACTTCAAAAATAGACTTCAATGAGAAACTGCTGAACTGGAATTAATTTGCAAACTGGATACCATTAAATTAGGTCTGAAAATAGACTGGGAGTGGAAGGGTCACTACAAAAACTAAAGCAATTTGTTAGTCACTAAGGTGGGACAAGTACTCCTTGTTTTTACAAAAACTTATTTCCCCTTGCTAAATACTCTCACCTTCTTGTCAACTATTTGAAAGGGGCCACCTTGTTTACATTAGCCTCGTTAACACTGCAAACGTGATTTTCATGCCTTGTCAACTGTTGAGAATTGTCTATTTCCAACTTAAATTGAATTGGCTTGTTAGCACTGACCCCCTACTTGGTAAGACAACTCCCTTCTTTTCATATGCTGTGTATTTATACCTCCCTACTGTATGTTCCACTCCATGCATCTGAAGTGGGTTTTAGCCCACGAAAGCTTATGCCCAAATAAATTTGTTAGTCTCTGAAGTGCCCCAAGGAGGACTTGTTTTTACAAAAATGACACCTTGGTCAGAACCTTTGGGTACATTCTTAGTATATTAAACCCCAACAAAATATCAATCATAATCTTAATGTGCAGCGAAATTTATTGTGAGCATGTCAGGGATAGAGCTGCTGTTAGGACAGTGAGGATGCTGTGACAAAGTGGTTTAATTTCTGTTGATGGTGTGGCATTCATGGAAGGTAGAGTAGTCTGGGTATGGTGATCTACCTGGTTTTGGCTGGAACATGTACAAGACTAACTGATCACTTCTATGAAACACCTGTAACAAATTGATTGTAGGAAGAGTATGCCAGTTATAATCAAGTTACTGGAATTGGAGGGAAAAAATTGAAGGATTGATGTGTTAAGATCTGCCATGATTTCAGGAATGCTACAAAAATCCCCTTCTTTCCTGCATTGGCTAATCCCTGACTCCTAGCACCAGGGAGGTAAGCATGTGTGTTGGCGAAATGCAGAAGAATGAGATTATTCGCATTCTCTTTCTTATGGTTACATCTTTATTAAAAGCTTCTCCACACTGATGAAATGTCCTTAAAATTTGTTTTGGGAACTAAACAGTTAAAATAGTGTTGGAGGAAATGAGCTCTCATGAATGAAGACAAAGTTTGGCAAGATGCCATAATCTGCTGAAGGGGGGAGGCAGCTAACTGACTTTTATACCACAAACGACTTAAAAAAATTAAGAGATAATTCCATGTCCTGAGGTTACAAACCGGCTGCAACTGGTTTTTTTTCCCTGCCCCCGCTAGGCATCATGGGTAAAAGTAAGCATCCCCTTTTTCTTTTGTTTAATATAACAGTAACAGCGCATGATTGGCAGGGAAGTGCCCGTTTTGAGACAGGGTTTCTGCAGGTCCCTAGAGGGGGATGGCACGCGGGGCCGCCCATGTTCTACGGAGCAGGCTTCTCATAAAAAAAATCTGTCTCTTTCTTTCCCTCCCTCCCCCCTTCTCACTCTGTCTTCTCTTCTTTCTGTCTCTCTTCCCCCCTTCTTTTCTCTGTCTCTAATTTTCTTGACAACTAAAGGAGGCAGCAGGATATTGTACCTGTAAGTATTCTTTAGACTGTCCTTTTTAACAGACAAAAGACTCTTTATGGATTATCATGGCTGTTTTTTCTCTCCTTTAACATGAGTTGGAAGGTTAAATGTAATGTTTTTACATTATATTTAAAGAGAACTGCACTGTTGCTTGTGTTTGCTGTTGGACTGATTCCCTCCCCTATCTCCCAAAAAACCTCACCTCTGTTCAGGTTCCTTGTTCATAGTGCGGTGTTCTTGTGGAATGACTAAATAGGAATGTCCCTGATCTAAAGCTGCAAGGGAAGGCTGATTTTGGGTATATAAAATTTTTTCTTTTGTCTGTAGTGCTAATGGCTTGATGTAATAGCTCACCCCTCCTTCTTTTCATGTCAGCTCCAACCCCTCTCTGTGAATGGAGTCAACCAGCTGACGAGGGTTAGTGCTGGCACTGTGCCAAGGGCTGTGAATCTATGTGTGCGTGTGTGTAAGTGTATACAGAGCACAAAGGGAAGGCCTGCAGTCTAGGAAATCACAGGCTATTATATAAGGCAGCCTGCGTCATCTCTGCTTGCTCAGACTGACGGATGGGGGGTAGAGCTGGAGGAGGAGAAGAGGGAAAACTCCCCCTTTGCCCCCTCTATTTTTAAATGACCAATTCATTGAGAGTGGATAATGTTTGCAGCTTTGCAGGACCAGTTTCCCCAAACATTCAATTACAGCCACATTCTTTGTGAGGAAAAGAGATTTTCTTCCTCCCTCCACCCTTTTTGGCTTTTCGAAGGAGAGAAGCTGCTTCTATTTTTGTTGCCTCATATTTTAAATGATTTTGAGTTGGGGAAATGTACAGAATGCCCTGCCGTATCTAACCGCTGTGGTTGGTTAAGGTCTCTGTTTTAATACCACACTGGTTTTAAAAACTTAACTTGTCAGTAAAATACACACCTGAAAAATGAAATGTCAGATATTAGAGCAAATACTGATATATTGCTCCTTCTGTTCCTCTTTCTGCGTAGAGTCTGATGAATTGTAGTAGAAATACTTTTTATGCCATCTGCTACACACAGTTGGGTTTGTACCATACAAAAGTCAAACACATGGCAGCAGAATTATAGAATGTTCTGAGCTTCCACGCATCTGGACAGTTGCAGTTATGGGTTTTTAGCTGGGGTGGTGGTGTGTTAACCACTGTATGGTTTCTATACTCCGTTGCAGTAATGGGCATTTTGTTCTGTGAGAGACTGGATTGATTTAGAAGTTGTAATTTTATTTTGCTCACCACAATTTTTTTGCATTCATTTTTTAAAATTTGCTTTCTATATACTTTGTACTGCACAGACCTGGAATTTCTGTTGGAGAGATGAGAATTATGTATGCACATTTAATGAATAGATCTGTCGTAATGTTACCGTTTCCTTTATCTGAGTACTTATATTTGCTGTGATCATTCAAATCTAAAGAACTGGTTTGCAAAGGAAAACAGTGGAACTGTTTAGTGAGTTTGCGCTGAAATGACTATAAGAATTTATGGTCTGCTGCAATCTAGAGACAGCTCCCTGATTCTGTTGAGAACTAGCATTACGGTTTGTATTTTAAAATGTTACCTTTTATTTTTTTTACTCTTGCACAATCTGAAGTAAATTATGAATAAAAACCTAGTTTGAATCCCTAATTTATGAATGGCTCTTCATTTTCAGCATTTGGAGTATTTAAGAATATTTATTTGCTTGCAATTTTTCCTTTGTCAAGGAGGATTTAAAAGGAACACAATCCTAAAGAGAGATGCATTTTCTGTTAATGATAAAACCTAGGTGATAGGCCTACTTTTCCTCCTTAGCTGCATAAAATTCCCCCCATCCACAAATGCCCAATCACACCATAGTATCTCTGCAACTTACACAATAACATGAATTGAGTGTAATATTCCTTGACAATTTACAAGCTGAAGCATCAGGATTCGAAGAGCAGCATGTGTTTATTTGTTAATGTTTGGTATCGGTGTTCTTGCAGATCTCTCTTCTGACTGCCTAGCCGTTAAGTCATAATTACCTTTCTGGTGGTTATCCTTTTTATAGTATTGTATGGAAATGCTCATCTTGGGAGCCAGCCATTTTGTATGTGCTGTGTTGAAATGCATTTTACGACATAGATGTTGGTTTGTATTCAGCGTAGATGGAAGTTAAGACATTGTAGCATTGCATATGCCAGGCTCCTTTGAGTCATTAGACAAATGATTTCATCGTACACTGTCTGTTAGTTGCCCCAGCAGGATCAGAATGAGAAGCCAAAATCTGTGTAAAATCCTTAGTTTACGTATAGCCTTGCTTTTTGTTTAAGGGTGAAACTGGAATCTTTAGCATGTCTGAATTTAAAGTGGCTCTTGGGTAGCATGAGTGGAGAGTCTTAAGGTAAGCAGGACCTTTGCTTTGTTAGAGCATGTAAAGAATTTTCGATACCAGTAAATAATATAAGACTGATTTAATATTTTCTTTTGTCCAAAAGAAGTATATTAAATATATTAATTAGGATTTAGCAGGATTTCTGCTTTTTGAAATTGTGTATACCAAGATGGTGGCAAATGGCTGGCTTTCTGGATTGACTCCTCTGTTTAAAATCAGTTGAATTTGCGGAAGTACGAAGACTTCAGCATTTTTAAATTGCCTGGAGCTTTAATGTTCATTGAGGTGGTTAGGTTGAATGCTTAGTTCTAGTTTTCTTTCTGTGCAAATGTGATGGATAATGTAAGGATGCCATGTGTTCCTTTAAATTGGACCAATACATAACTTCATTCGCATGCTGCCAGACCAAGAAGCTCCTAAAGTTAGGTATTAAATCTCGTATACATCCAAATGGGCTCACATTTTTTTTATCCCCAGATCTTGTGGATTATAAACTTGCTTTATTAAACCATCTTGTTTGCTTTCTTGAATTAACGCAGCTTCAACAATTCTTGATTTCTGTTTGAAGAATCTATTTTTGTGTGTGTATGTCTATATATGTTGCTTCTACTATCTTCCTTTGGTCTCTGAGGTTTAATCCATTTGTCTGTGGAGTTCCTACTGGTGAGTTGGGGTAAATCCTGTATGTTTTAGTAAGAGGTCTAGTTTAAGGTGCACCACAGCATAAAAGATGAGAATCAGGTTGTTACAGGGGTTTGCAAGTTCTTCTCCCTGTGGGTGGTGAAGGAGGTTACATAGACCTGTTTGAGAATACAGGCATGTCGCGTCTTACACGAGGGTTCCGTTCCGCGGTTTCCGCATAAAGCGGAAACCCCATTGACTTCAATGGCGGGTGAAATCGCCCGCCTTAAAGAGAGGTGTGGGGGGGGGGTTTTTGTTTTTTAATATTTTTAGTTTTTCCTTTTTTTTTTTTTGGGTGGACCATGTAAAGCAGAAATCGCATATGTTAAATGTGCCTAAGACGTGACATGCCTGTAATGCACACCCAGTTCTTTAGATTGATTTCATTAGTTTGTTCCTGTGTTCTAGGGAGCGTGGGTCTGGTGCAGTAGTGTGAGTGGAGAAACAGTTTGGATTGGGTTGCCTAGAAGAGTTCAGATTTGAGGTGGGTGGGAGAATGATTAAGCCTCTTTCTGTTGCGGGATGTTTTTTACTCTGAATTTCAATCAACCTAAGTGTGGCCTGCATGTAGGCTGGTTTTAGCTCACTGGAACCCTTGTGACTGGGCCACTTTGCAGTGCCCTGGGGATTGGACGGCTTCTCTTCTTCCCTGCTTCTGTTTTTTTATGGTGGTGGGAGTTGTCCCATTATGTCTTGAGGCATCTTGTGCAGGGACATGGTCGGTTTGTCTTGTAGGTGTATTTGCCTTTCTCTTGGGAGAAGAGAACACAAGCTAATCTTCTTGCCTCTCAGCTAGCATTAAGGAGGCTTCTAAATGTCCTGCAGTTATTGTAGATAGCAGTTTAGCTCTGTTCTTGCTGCTTTTTATTGGTGGCAATGGTATCTGTCTTTACCACAACTTCCTACTCTGAAAAGTTGTCAGATAGCATTTTCAAAGGACTATACAGATGTATTCGCCTTTTGAGTATTACTTTGCTTCTTTTAGCACAGTCCTTTCCCTTACTGTAGTTCATTTAGAATCTTTTCTAACATCTTTGTGTCCTGAAGGATCTCACTTTACAAATATGGCTACACAGCAAAATCTCAATGGCTGCCATAGGGGCTGCCATATGTCTTGTTTAAAGCAGTGTGGCTCTGGTATGGAGCAGCTGACAAGTTCTGAGATTACTGGCCTTAAAGACAAGTGACCCGTGTCTCCATATGCCGGGAATCAGCTCACTTTCAGTGAGATGCAACCACTTCTCTAGGTAGGTGAACTGTAGAGTAGCCTGTGTCACAGGATGGTGTCAAGTTTTGGTCAAGAACATTGTGGCAGCCTCTTCCCACTCTCTGTAGAGTAGTTAACTTAATTACTTTCTATAGGCAAAGACAGAAGAGGTGTTAGATAAGTTGCCAATAGTCAGATACATTTCACAAATGTTCTCAATCGATGGTTCTCAAACTACTGTACTGGTGACCCCTTTAACACAGCAAGCCTCTGAGTGTGACCCTCCTTATAAAATAAAAACTTTTTAAAATATATTTAACACCATTATAAATGCTAAAGGCACAGCAGGGTTTGGGGTGGAGGCTGACAGCTTGCAGCCCCTCCATGTAATAACCTTGTGATTCCCCTCAGGGGTCCCAACCCCGAGTTTGAGAACCCCTTTTCTAGATCATTAAAGGTGCAAAGAAAGCTCTGAGGTCAACACAGTGTGTGCAGAGTGGAAAAGACGGGAGGAAAAATTTAGACAAGCAGGGAGATGGGAGTAGAGTGAGGCAAGGTCTTTAGTGTTGAGAGGAACAGGTCCATGGTGAGTCTGTAAAGGAGGAGGGCTCTTGGGAACTAGATCTTAGGGAGCCAGTGGAGCTGTTTGAGATGGAGACTGATGTGCTGTTGGATGTGCATCAGACTGAATCTGTTGGTGCATCAACCAGACTGGATCAATTGAACAGTCCATCTAGCCTGATGTGCTGTGTCCAGCCATGGACAGTACCAGCTGCTGCAGGGTTCCTTGCACCTTCCCTGAAGGCCATTTTGGAATAGTCTGCCCACAAAGTTCCTTCAACCCCTGTTAGAGATTGACTTAAGGTGTGAAGCAGGAAGGTTTGCATCCTGCCAAAATGCTTGGTCTTTTAATTCCTTTCAGTTAGAACTCTGGATATTCTTATAGTACAAATGCCCTATCCTGTTTTGAATCCTGTCATTGATTTCTTGGGGCAAGGAGTTAGTGTCTATGTGAGAAAATATTCCCCCTTAACAGCTTTGAATTTGCCACCTTTCAGTTTAATTGAATGTCCACTTGTTCTTACATCTCATCTCAGGTTGAACAGGAGGTCCTGATTTGTCTTCAGACCATTATTTTTGTGCCCTACCACATCTCCTCAGTAAAATAAACATCCCGCCTCTGCAATCTCTATTGGAGATTTTTTTATGCCTCTAATGGTTTTCACCACGATAGAGAGGTGGAATCGTTAGAAATGTAATTCTCACTTCTTTAAACCCGAAGGCTCATGCTAAAGGCTCTATGCTTGTGGAGGAAGGGATCACCAAAGCTATGCCCCCCATTCATCAGTTTAGTATCTCAAGGCATGGACCTGAGCCCTGTTGTGCTAGGTGATGAACAAAAAGGTGGTTCCTGCCCCAGGGAACTTATAGTCTTTGTATGGTTGGAGATGAAGGTAACAGTGAGACAGTTCTGGTCAGCAGGATGGGCAGTGGCCATGGAATACTAGCTGCCTAACCATTGCCAATTATGTTGTAGGCAGTGTGGCAAAGGAGAGTTTAAGGAGATCAGTGAGGTAACGTTATGACAGTTTATGCGTGAGGGGCAGCATGGGAGAAAGCACAAAGGTGTTTGTTTAAAGTATAATAACTGAGCAATAAGGTCAGCATTTCAGTAGCATATGAGATTATTGGTACTATGGCGATTGGCCATGAAGGACCTTGAAAGTTGGGAGAAGTTGTTTGGTGCAGTAGAGTAGGCAGAGCCAGTGGAGTCACACAGAGTGACGTGACTGGTCAAAGTGAAGGGACAAGAAAATATTTCCAGCAGTATTTTGAATGGGGCCAAGAATGGATTTGTCAAGGCGAGAGAAGAGGGTGCTGAAGTAGTCAAGACACGACTGCGATCTGGGATGAGAGTGGTCTCAGGATGGAGAGACAGGCTGGATCTTCGAGATGTTGTACTGGAAGAATCCTGTACATATGTTAAAGAATGACTCTCTAATACCTGCTGTACCTGCTTACCCTTTACACTTGGAAAGTCACAGGACTCATGTGACTTCCCCCAGGCACACAATGAGTGGCTGGCATACCTGGGACTAGAACCTAGGTTCCCAGTACCTTGTTTAATCAGAAAGCCAGATAATCTGCAGTATCTACAGACACACAGCAGACTCTGGTTAGCAAACTTGCTTTGCCATCGCATGTCCCTCAGCTTTCCAAGCTGTTAGATCATCAGGTACCTGACTCAGCATCAAGGGAATCTCACCCACGTAGATTGTGTCAGGATGGCATTGCTGTTCAGTGATAACCCTCATTTGTCATATCAAGAAGGTCCTGCAGGGTAGGAACAACCTTTGATTTATCTATGACACAGGTTGTTAATTTAATCCATGGTTGGGATACGGCCAGAGTTCTTGTTGAATGTGGGGTAATGATAGCATCCTTCAAAAGGTGATTCCCAGGACATGGTATAGAACGAAACCTTGCAGAAGATGGTAGCTTTCCACATGACTAACTTTCTGGCTCAGTTGGGATTGAATGGCAGTCCTGAAGTCAACTGACTTGCTTTCTTTTCTATGGAGGAGAGTGGGGTTCAAAGTACCACAAAGGAAAGACTCTTCTGGGTTTAATGGCAAGGGTAGTAGAGTGTAGTTTTAATGGTAATATTAAGAAGATGATGATGGGATAGAAGTGTATAAAATTGTAGGCAGACGGTAGTGACAACTTTTTTCTTGTCTCAAATTATCAAAACACACAAATAAGGGGACATTCAATGGGATTATAAAAAAAAAGATAAATTAAATGGATAAAAGGAACTACAAAATGCATAATTAGACTATGGAACTCATTGCCACAGGAGGGCATTAGGCCCAGAACTTGATCAGACTCTCAAAGGAATTGGCCATTTATATGGATATCAAGAATACCCTGAATTCATTTTTTAAAAAAATAGCAAGAGATTAACCCTTTGGCTTAAATGCTGAGGGGTTTTTCTAATGAGAGAGTAAAAGATGGTCCCACATCTGCCTACTGCAGAGCTCTTCTGCCTTCCTCTGAAGCATCTGGTGCTAGCCAGCATTGGAGACAGGATACTAGATTGCAGGAGTCTCAAATCTGATCCACTCTGCAATTCCTTTGTTCTTAATAGCAGGGAACTGGCAATGAGAACTCCTTGGTTCTCTTCTGTTACTGATCTGAGACCCAAGAAGCTTATATCTCTGGCCTTCAATTACACAGATGGAATATTGAGGACTAGACAAATTTAGGTCACTTAACCATGGTATGCTTCAGCTTTCCCATCTGTATAAAAGGAGTACGGCTTGCCTACCTCTGTAAAATGCTTTGAGATTCCTAGATCAAAAGTGCAAAAAAAAGCATTAAATATTTTTGGAGTAGCACCAGATCAGGTATTGAAGGATAATGCAGCTGAAGTATCTCTGGCAGAGATTGTTGTTCTTCACCGGGGAGATGCTTTTCTTAGTCTTCTGGCCCTTTTTTCAAACACATCATTTTTAGAAGCTTTCCCCATGGCATAGTCGGTATGGGAAGATACCAACAAAATCGTTTGTTTTGCCCTGTTTCAGGTAGGGGATGGGGCAACAGAATTTGTCTAGTCCTTGATAATCCATCTCAGTAATTGAGGCCGGAGATCTGGCTGGTAAAAGGAAGACTTAAACTTTTGAGCTATGTTAGCCAGTGTTCTTGCTGCCTACTTGCTGTCATTGCTACTGTAGCTGCTGCTTGTGTGTAAACTGGAGGCCTTTGTAGAAATAGAAATGTGTAACACCTGTTTGCGCCTCTGTGGCGTTTGGATGTTGTAGCCTTAGCACCAGGTTCCAAACTACCTTCTCTATTATTTCTGCACTGGAGGCGGTACTACTCACTCTCCATCCGTCTGGGTCAGCTCTGAGGGGACAGAACATAGAATTACTGTAGCTACAACTGTGTTTCAGCACCTGGGTTCCCCAGCCTGGAGTATTCCTCTCTGTTGTTGAGTGATGCTTCAAGTTTTATCATCATCTTACCTGGAGAATCTGTTTAATCCAAGGTCTTGCTGTTCTTCTCACAGGACTCCTATTTGTATTCATGGGTTATGTGGAGTTAGGCATGTAGGATGGCACATCCAAGGGGCAACAATATTAACAAACTTGCTTTGGCATTGCTGAGTGTCAGTCCAGAAGTTGTAACCCATCAGCCTGGACTGGTGGAAGTTTTGCTTTTTGGGTGAGGGATGTAGCTGCTTCAGCCCAGAAAGATGTTTTGTGACACTTAAAGGTGGGGGCCATGGAGCAGAGAAGCCCTTGGAGGAATGTAAAAGCTGTCATTAGAGGAAAACAGTCACAATGCACAGCTGTGTAACTTGGCCCCACTGTTTTAGCTTTACTGAATAGCTTCAGCTGTAATGGAGATTTTGTTGATCTGCTGCCTCTGTTTCTGAGGCTTATCAGTTCAACCACAGAACAGCACTTGTCCCTTTCCCACATGTGGACTGTGTAATGGGCAGTGCCTGAGTGCATGTCTCATAGAATCAGTCCAAAGACCATTAGTAGCTCTGGTCCATTATCCATCCCTTGATTGTCTAAATTAACAACTCATAGGTAGCATTTCAAATAATCTTCCTTGTTTCTTTGCTTAACCTGGGCAGCACAAGGATGTCATGGAAATGAGAAGTTGGGTCATATTGTTTCTTCAGTGTCTGGGACTGGAAGACCTGCACTACTTCTAGTACCAGAGAAGTGAGCCAGCCTGAAGCTAGAGAGACTGTGAAGGAGCAAATGAGGGAAAGCTCTGTCTTACCAGTGATTGCCCTGAACTTCAGCTAAATGATGTGAGCCTAGTACCAGGTTGGCTCCACGGCTGTCTCTGCACTAGGCTACAACATACAGGAGCTCCTCACTTAGTCACATTGTTTCATTGTTACCTTGCTGATCAATTAGGGAACATGCTGGTTAGAAGGAAGCATTGCATGACTTTAAACTTGTTTGGCAGCTGCTTTCTTTGTTCACTGCTTGCAGGAAGAGCAGCCTGTTGCAGCTAACTGGTGGGGGCTTGGAAGCAGTGTGGACCAGCAGCCCCCATCAGCTCCCCGCTCCCCTAAGCTCCCTGTTTAGCAGCTGCCCAGCAGGCTATCAATTGCTGGCAGTTCAGATGTCCCTCCCCCCACTGCCACAAACTGCTCCTGCCCTCTGCCTTGGAGCTGCTCCCTGAGACTCCTGTTTGCTGGGGAGGGGATGCGAATGTCAAGGTGTCCCCCTCCCCCATGCTCCTGCACCCTGCTTACCCCATCTTCCATAGAGCAGGGGGGACAGAGCTCTCTGGTTTCTGCAAGCTGATCTGATTAGCAAGGCAGTGTACTTAAGAGTCTGCATACTTAAAGGGGAATCTCTCTGTCTCACACACAGGGTATGTCTCTGTCTGCCCTCCCTCCTTTCCTGCTGCAGCATGTGAGAATTAACCCTTGAGTGCTCAGTCAATTGCTAGTTCATTCAGCAGTAAGGCATCCCCTGGGAAATATCCCATCCTCTGACTCTTCTACCTCAACCAAGCTTCACAATCATCCTCATTGTGCACCCATATTAAATTGTTTGTTTAAAACTTATACTGTGTGTGTGTGCATGTGTATAATATATAGTCTCTTGTCTGGTGAGAAAAATTTCACTGGAACCTAACCCCCCTCATTTACATTAATTCTTAGGGGGAAGTTGGATTTGCTTAACATCGTTTCTCTTAAAATCGCATTATTCAGGAACATAACTACGTTAAGTGAGGAGTTCCTGTACAAACTTTACAAGGCTTTGGTTTTAGCACTGTTTGTCCTTCCCTTTCTTCGTCTGTAAATCTTGTGGCTGCTGTTGACTGTTTTTCTTGAACTGAAATACAGAACAATGCAACACTTTATGTAGCATGTGTCTATATATCCTGTATCCCAGTGCGCATAAGAGTGAACTAATTAAGAGATGAATAGTAGTCAAGGCAGGAAGAGGAATTAAGGGCCTCCCTACACAGGGATAAACCTGTGCCGGGCCTGGGTCAGTGGATTCTGGCTCATGGGGTTTGGGCTCCATGACTGAAAAACTGCTGTGTAGATATTCAGGCTCAGGCTGGAGCCCGATCTCTGGGGCCCTGCAATGGGGGAGGGTCCCAGAGATCGGGCTGCAGTCTGAGTCTGAATGTCTACAGGGCAATTTTTAGCCCCTCAAGCTGAGTCTATCAGCTGACCTGTGGCCATGCTGCAGGTCCAGTCAAGGAAGAATGAATAGGTGCAGATAGGAATTGAAGAGCTGGGGAGTTGTCAAGGCAGAGAGGCTGCAAATCATTCAGGATGGCAGGAGATGCACAGGAGAAGGCTCTTGCACTCTGCTGAGAAACTGGAGAGGAGCTCAGTGGAGAGACTGATTCTAGGTTTGGTAAAGGGTGTGTGTTGCGGGGGGGAGAAGAGTAGAGAAGGAGAGACTGGAATAAGTCTGTGAAGGTCCTGGCAGCAGCAGTGTTTGGCAGTCTGGGGAGCTGGGGCATGAGGTTGTATTGGAGAAGGGAGCTGCAGTAACTGGGGGCAGTGGGAATCTGGTCTCTGCACCTTGGTTGGGTCTATGAATTTGTTCCTTTGTCAGGAAGTTACTAACTGTCGGTGGAGAACAAGGGTGTGAGAGTATTTCTGTATGTCCTCAGCTTCACCTTACAGGAGTCTGAGCAGACAAACAGTTTGTACTGTAGCCTTTGGAGAGAAACAAACCTGATGTGGGGGCAGCATGCACAGCCCAGCTGAGAAGCTGCCCTGCCTCTCCAGAGAGTGGGGTTCAGCTCCCCCCAAGGAAAGATGGCTGAGAAGGACATGGGTAGTTGGGAAGAGAGGAATAGCTTTCAGCTGATGAGGGGAGTTTTCCCCCTATATATAAAAGTATTTACTATGTCTCTAGGCTTGTAGGACTGCATGGCGGGGGGGGCATGTAATGGGGGTGTCCCCTCTGCTTCTCTTTTGGACGACTCCTCCCTGGGAGTTGTTAACTCCTAAGTGTTGGTTCTAAACTCTGACACCAGCATTTTTGTGATCCAGGCAGTAAAGCTTGCTCACCTGTAGAGATACAGTTGGAGATAATTACAGTCTCTATCAAGTCTGAAACAAAACATGTTTTATGTTCTTTTGTTTTCCCTTAGGGGACTTCGCCACCATTTGAGGATTTTGTTTCTCTCTCTCCCCCCGCTTCCCCCCCTCCCCACGGTGAGTTTCTTTAGGGAAGTGAAATGGAGAATCCACTTCCTTGGATGTGCAGAATTGCTGGGAGTGATTTGCAGGGGAATTGCTGTGTTAAGTAGCAGGAGAAAATTCTGAATCATCTGGTTTGTATTATCTTTTGATGAAGATGTGTTGTAAAGACCATCATATCTTGGCTTTCAGGTGTGACCCTGGAACAAAGTACATTGAATCCTATCATTCAAGTACATTAAACAAAGTGTCTGTATACGTATCTGTCCATCTTAAAATAATCCTATTGTCGGCCAACTTTTTAACTGCCAAACACTAAATGACTTCCTCTGATAGATAAGTCTCTGATGTAAAGTTAGGAGTAAAAAAATGTATGCTTTTGTTTGGCATTTACATCCAGCTTACTCGTATAAAGGTAAACCTGAATCAGTGCATGCTCTGCTTCACTCTCAAAGCTGAGTCAAATTAAAGTGTTTCTAGTTTTTAGCTACTTTTTACTTTTCTTGAGTTAGTCTGACACAAAACTGGGAAGCGTTTTGCAAGTTCATGACTGTCTGACCTTCAGGTTTACTTGAATATTAATAGTTTTTTCTTCCTTCTAAGTTAGATGAAAAAATACTTAGCTACTCCCATGGTGCCTTCTTTCCTGCAGTTAAGGAAGAGGGAGGGGAGGGGAGGGTATTTTGGAAATTCATATAAATCCTAATAAAGCTGCAGTTTCTCCCCCTCATCAGCCCTCTATTCTCTTCTCTTCCTTCCCCATGCTTGCTTCTGCAACTGAATTATTAACACTTGAAGGGCTCCAGTCAGTAAAATGTCTGAAGCCTGATTTAATTTTTATTGAATCTGGCTCAAAGTGCATGCTGATTTACCACACTAGTAATGTCTCCTGTCGAGAGGATTAAAATGTTACAATATCTGCTTATAGCGATTGTGGGTTTAGTTTCTTGTTCAAGCAAAGAAGGGATTTGTAAAGAATCGGCAGCGTTTTTAGCACTCTTTGCCCTCAGATGGGTTGTGGCAGCGAGACTCAGGATGTTATCCATAATAAGCTAACTTAGGCTTTTCTTCTTCAGCAAGTGGACTACTTATTTTATGCAAGTGATATGATAGTCAACACTCAGCTGTTTATTAGCCAGAGTGGCTTTGGAATTGGAGCATTTTTAGTTTTCATGGCCCAAAGCAAAATGTCCTCCTCCTGGTGGTATTTCATTTTCAGGGTGCCAGGGTTCCATTAGTGGGTATTCACACAGGCCTTTGAAGAGAGGTTGGTTACTAGAGTGGGTGGAGCCCCCGTTTTGGGGATGCTAGCTCCTGGCCCTGGCCCTTCCTACCCAAACCAGAGACCCAAGTGCCTGCCCTTGGCCAGGCTGCCTCCCGCAGCCCCAAGCTCCCTGCATCTGGAGCCCCGTGACCCCCTACTTCCCGCATGACTGGAGCCACAAGCTGCCTCCCCTGCCCAGAAGAGCTCCAGGCTGGTGGGAGGCCTGAGTGCATGCCTCCCCCTCACCTGGAAGTGCCCTGAGGTTCCCTCCCCACCTCCCCATCAAGCTGCCCAGGATGAAAGTGTCTGGCTCTTGTGAAGAAGCTTTTGATATGTCCCATGCAGGTTCTGGGGCAGCTAAGGAGGTGTATTTGCTACTCAGTTTCTTGGGGTCCCCAGTGATCTCTCCGGAGTTGAGGGAGATTACTGATGAACCCAGGAAGCTGAATAGCACATACTGCTGCCTCAACTGCCCTGGAAACTGCATGGAGCATAATAAAGCAAAAAGTTCTCTTCCCCCCGAAACCCTGCAATCAGGGGTTTGGCGGCCATGACTTCCCTTGGCCAGTTATACCCACTGCCCATGGTTACTAATGGCTGTTGTATTTATGCCACCCACCATTTTCTCTGCCTTTGGAGTATTGTGTTTTGACACTCTGCAGATGTGGGAGAAGGGACTGAAGTTGCAGTTTATTATGTGTATTATTGTAGCACCTCGGAGCTCCATTCAGAGCCCAGGACCCCAGTGTGCCAAGCTTTGTACAAACAGAAGACGGTCCTTTCCCATAAGAGCTTACGGTCTACAAGTGACAACAGATGGATGCTGGCGGAGGGAGTGTATAAGGAAACATGTATGGTCAGCATGGTAGGCTGTGGTCTCGGCACACCAGCAGCCTAATTGTTAATTTTTTGTGGGTCTCACAGCAAAGGGGAGTTTTAAGGCGTGTTTTGAGGAGCATGATGAGGTAACTTGGCAAAAGTTTACAGGGAGCTTGTCCCAGGCACAAGGAGCAGCGTGGGAGAAAACATGCAGGTGCTTTTCCTGGGCCAACTGGATTCAACCTTTTGTTCCTTGGGCGAGATAATTGGTAGGGGTAGGTCATGAAGGGTCTTGAAAGTGAAAATAATGATAGATGGTAGAACCAGAGAAGAGAGTGGGACATAGGCCAAGTGATGGGCTTTGAAAAAGATCTTTGCAACAGTGTTCTGCAAGGACATCAGTGGGGCAAGATGGCATTTGTCAAGGCCACAAAGAAGAACATTGCAGTAATTGTGATGATGAGAGTTTTAGCTGTGTGGATGGATAGAGGAGGTTGTATTTTAGAAATGTTATGCAGAAAGAATCTGCAAGACTTAGATGCAATCTGAATGTGAGTCCATAGAGGGAAGCTTGAGTCAAAGATGACACAAGTTACAGGCCCTGAGTAGGTTGGTGGTGGTGTCCACTGTGATTGAAAAATGAGGTAACAGGGCAAGCTTTGGGAGTAGAGATTAAAGACCTTTCTTTTAGCCATGTTGAGCTTAAGCTGATGGCCAGACATCCATGAGGAGATGTCAGAGGTCGGCTGAGATTTCTGTTTGGACAGACAGGTCTGGAGTAGAGGTAGAAACAGCAGCATAGAGACGGAAGTGGAGTTTGTATTTGGGGATAAGATGAAGAGGGAGAAAGGAAGGGCACCTAGGAAGTGGGTGGGGCTGCACACCCTTATGTACGTGAAACCAACAAAATGCTCCTGGTGCGATGTGATATCACAGCACAAGAGTGCGACCACTCTCACCGTGGAGGCAGTTTTTCTGAACAGTTTTGCTGCTCAGCACTAGAGATGCTGAATCCCGTCAGCGTGAATGCCCAGGCACAGCTCTGGAAGAACAGTTACTAGTAGGAAGAGGTTTACTTTCTCCAATAACCTTACTTTTATTTTGTTTAAAAGGCTTTTACACTTCAGAAAGTGCAGTCCTAGAATAGGTAGATCTTGGTTGTTGCTAAATACAACGGCATTCTGTGTCATGCTCATAGGATCACTGGACAATGCAGATACTTCAGGTGCAGACAAAGATTATTGCATTCCTTCCTGGAAAAAAAAGTGGGGGGGAGAACATGGAAAAGTACTGGAACAGAGTGGAAATCTGTCAGGGTGAATGATGGGCTTGTTGCCCTTCTGCAGTCCAGGACAAGACCATTGTGTCTTTAGGAGGCCTAAATCTCCTTTATGCACTCTGGTATTGTTTTATTTTTTCTGCTTGCCAGCAAATATTATAGCTACATTTGTCTTAGTGCCAGGT
Organism: Dermatemys mawii; assembly: GCA_007922305.1. NCBI lineage: Eukaryota > Metazoa > Chordata > Testudines > Dermatemydidae > Dermatemys > Dermatemys mawii. The sequence goes on along the minus strand of ML677492.1, from coordinate 907,540 downwards.
CATGAGACATAAAAGATCTTTGTGCATGAAGCAGTGCAAGGCTTTTGAGTACCAAGACATAATTCAATGAAATTGATTCAGATTGCTTATCACTTAAGGTGGCATCTATTTTCCTGTTTTTTGTTGGTTTTTTTGACAGTGCTTCTTGTTGATATATCAAATTGGAGAACATTTAATATGCAAGACAATGGCCTTCTGTTCAGAAAGAAAAGATGCCTTTCCTCCTGGGTGGGGTGTACTGTACCCAGTGAGGTTTGATATGGAACTTCAGACATTCTGAAGCAAATAGTGAGGACTGCCATTCCGTGATGCTGAGTGTGAAGCAAGTTAGGAGGAAATTTTGTTCATACCCATTGTGTGCCAGCCTTTGCCAAGTATATAGCCCTCTTATTCAGCCATACTCTCCTTTCTTTGACTCCCAAGAGCATCAAAACTAGGAAAGTTGTGCTTAAGTCCTCTTCTGCAGAGTTAACTGCAGCTATGCATTTTCCAAGCAGCTGGAGCTGTGCTGCGACTCTGGGTATGATGATTTTTTGTGTCTGCACGTGGTGTCATGTGACTCACCTAGACTTAAAGAATTATTTTCTCTCTGAAGTGACCCCAAGTTAAATCAGGGATCTGCATTTCACACCTCTCCCAAAGCACATTCTTTGCTTGTCTGAGCTTGCCTTTCTCTATTTCGTTACAGTATACATTTAATGTTCCAGCAGTGAAGCCCAATTATAGACTAGGAAGACTTCTAGCTGGTGTTCACCTTTAGTAAGAGAACCTGTTTGAGATCAGACCTGCCTTAGCAGGCTGCCTGGACTTCTTCTATTTCAGTGCTGATTCCCACCTGTTTTCCTTGCTCTATAAAGTGGTTGTACCGCTTTAACAGAACGCTGCTGCTACAGCACAGCTGATACCTCTGCACCCATATCACATCATTCTTGATGCTCTAGTCTAGTTCAGCTTGTATTAGGGTTCTACTTTGAAGACCTGTAATTATGAGGGATGTACAAAGGAGTCAAAACAACTTATTCCTGGCAGAAATTTAGCTAATCAAAACTTCAGCCCATGAGTGACTTACTTTAAAACCACAGTTAGAAGTAATCATACCCCTTTCCCCCTTTAAGGTGGAGTTCATGTTTAGGAGCTTGATACATACTGGCCATGTTTCAGTGCTCATAGAGTAAAAAACTAGTTTGGTTTTTAAAGAGGGAAAACGGGAAGAGATTAGTTTCTTCCTTTCTATGGCTTAAAAGCAGCACTGTTAGCTGTCCAAGTCTAGATTGGCAATCCAACTAGCTGCATCCGGTGACACACAGTAGGTGGCATATCCAGATGCAGTCGTTTTAGGACACTACTTGACCAGAAGTTCTGTAGTTTGAAGTTTATTTTTCCAATCACAAATAGGATTGTCTCAGTCCCCATTTATGGAGGAACTAGGCACATCTGCCCTGTGATATGCAGTTCAAAGTGCACTGTAGTTTCCTTGGGACTGAGAAGCCACAGGATTCTTTAGTTGCCTCCTTGATGAGGTGTTTGGGACATTGGCAACCGTTCATCTTGATGACTGAGGAAGAACCCTAAGGCCTCAAGCTCTTCCACTACAAGGGAACAAGGTTTTCTAGGTTTCAATCAAAACCCTTATGTTATTTAGGGTTTCCTGTATTGGAAAGTCATTGTTACCTCAACTCCGATGTGTGACTCAAAGGATTCTCATGTCAAAGCAGATTTGGGGTGTGTGGATGTGTGTCAGTACAGAAAGCCACAGTTGTGGTGTTTGCTGTGCCTGTAGTGATAGGCGTGGTGGTGGGAAGTCCAGAAGTGACATGTGGGAGCTGTGTAACTAGACTTCTGTGGTAGACAAGGGCCCGTGACGATTTCTATAGAGTTTATGCATCCGCTTTCCTTGTTGTTTCTGTTGGTAGAGATGAGTTAACATTTCGTCTGGCGTTCCTATCCAGCTGCCTTGGTGCTGCATTATAGATCACGTTTAAATCATCGGTGTCATAACTGGCAAATGCCAAGGAACTTCAAATAGCAGGTTCTTTGGTCCCAAATATGTACAGTTAGGTACAGAAGAGAAGGATAAATTCAGGGATGCCGCTTCCACTGACTCTTATTGTTGTGCTTGTAACATTTTGCTAAACCCCTTGATAGTTTGTGCTTTGCTGGGCTTATTCTGCTGTTATCCTACATGGTGCTACTCAATTGTTGATGTAGAAAGGCCATTGAAATAAACTGCCAGCATCTTCGTTGTGCCATCATGACTTTTTGACTTAGACATAGGAGGTATTTTGAGGATGTATGAAAATTTTAATTTATTTTTAGTGGATTCTCCTCCATAACTTTTGTTTCTTCCAAACTACTTTTTGAATGGTGAAGATCCTGTTATACTGACCTTTCTCTGAGTGACCACAGGAGACTGACCTTTCCAAAGGGAGTTTTGTTGGCTTGTGTAGGCAGCTTTTTCTCAGGCCTAAGGGATAACCGATTACAGCTAACTTCATGCTCTGTTCCTGTTTGCACCAGGGTATGTGTCTGATTTAAATTGTGATTAAAATCAGGGGTTTAAATAACTCTGATGTGAATCAAACAGAAAAAGTGTATTTAAATAGTTTATTGGTACATTTTAATTCTTTTCCTAAAGACAGGTTGGTTCTCATTAACTGGTAACCATTAAAACATGTTATTTGCAGCTAAGTACAGCCTTTACGTTAACTTTGGTGCTACTTTTTGCTAACATGAGCTTACAGTAGTGCATCGAAAATGCAGCTGTGCTGCTATTGCACTGCTAGAGCAGATTCTCTAAACCAGGGGTCGGCAACCTTTCAGAAGTGGTGTGCCATGTCTTCATTTATTCACTCGAATTGAAGGTTTCGTGTGCCAGTGATACATTTTAATGTTTTTAGAAGGTCTCTTTCTGTAAGTCTATAGAAACTAAACTATTTTATGTAAAATAAATAAGGTTTTTAAAATGTTTAACAAGCTTCATTTAAAATTAAATTAAAATACAGAGCTCCCCAGGCTGTTGGCCAGGACCCAGGCAGTGTGAGTGCCACTGAAAATCAGCTTGCATGCCACCTTCAGCACCCATGCCATAGGTTGCCTATCCCTGCTCTAAACCGACAGGAGAGAGCTCTCCCATTGATTAATTATTCTAGCCACCACAAATGGTGGTAGCTATGTTGGTGGGAGAACTCTCCTGTCATCATAATACTGTACACACCAGAGCTTAGGTCGGTATAATTTGTGTCGCTTTGGGGAGTGGCTTATACTCCCCCCAAATGACATAATTTATACCAACGTAAGTTGTGGTATGTACATAGAAGAAAATCATTCTCTCTGCAACTGCTGCCAAATTCTGGTTTAGCACTTCAGAAAACCGTGGTTCCAGGTGCTTAGCTACTGACTTCCACCAGATCAGTGAGTTGAATTTCTTTTGAAACTTTGCAGCTTTCAAGTATTGCTAATACCTTTGTATTTAAAAGATTTTAATAGATTATAGCAGGTTTAGACCTTAATATATTTTGTCCTTTTAAAACTTTAGGTTAAGTTTAGAAAACTAAACCTGTAATTTACATTGATTTAAATAATTATCCCCTCTGGAGTGCATGGCAGTGTTTGGAGTAGAAAAGAGTGAAGGGAGTGGGTGGGAATGGTCTTGTTTTGTATTAACCTTTTTTGGTAAGATGCAGCTTTGTCACTGTAAATGCATCACATTCTTTACAGGCTAACAGGGTAACTTAACTGAAAGCAGCTGACTGAAGAAAAATGACACTTCAGAGTTTAGAGAAGACTTTGTTCTTTAAAGAGAAAAAAACTTTGCTCCTCTCTCTGACCTGCTGACTTGAAATACTTTTTGCTTGGTTTGAGAGTCTTTTTTCAAAGACTAAAGGCCCCACCTCCATCCAGCATAATCCCTTCCCATGGTGCTCCAGTGCAAACACCGACATCTGGCTGTTCTCCACCCTGTCCCTGGGCAACAAGAACCCTTAAGCGGCCCCAGTACATTAGTAGGGAGTGTGGTGGAACTCCGTGACCTGCCTCGAGGGACCAAGAGGGACAACCTCCCTGCTGGCCCAGACCACTCCCAGTTGGTTTCTGAAGAGAGAGCACCCAGAGAGAAACCCTTAGTTCAGCTACAAAATGAGAATGGGATCAAACTCTAGCCCTATTAAAACTTTTGTATGCACAAATGAAAATGGTCAGACTTCTGAAAGTGACGGTGCCTATAATGCTGCCTTAGGCCTGGCACAAGGCTGCTGTTCTCTCTCCCATGACATATTGATTGTGGGAGCATAGCAGGATGCACCTCAGCCCTTCCCCCTCATGACCTGTGCACAGACCCCCATGTAGGTTAGAACCATTGGATGCATTTATGAACAGGTGTAAGCAAACATAGTCCATAGACAATAGGCACTTTCTCCAGGGACCTGCTGGGCTTTGTGGGAGACGTGCAGCAGTCTGGAGGTAGACCGTGCAATACTGGCAGGGGGTGCTGTGGACTGGGTGCCCTGGGTGCATGTAATTCCAGCAGGTCAGGTTGCCACAGGGCAGTTCTCTAGTGTAGATAAGGGAACTGGATTGTTTTTTACCACACGTGCTGTTTTTGCAAAGAAAACTGACAGAAGGCCGCTTAGGAAAGCCAAGCGCAAGTACATATTAGAGGAGGTGGTTGATCCTCTCCTGTAATTCTGTCTGAATGGTTTTCATGTATTATCCCGCTGGTGCCCAGTTGGCTAAGACACCTCCTCTGTAGTAGCTAGCAGCCTTGTTCCCTTACAGCTCCATTCCCTGTTCTTGGGGCCCCCCTCTGCTGGAGCTCTCCCCAACCCTTTATATTCTGTTGGGGCATTCCAGCCCATAGAACTTAGGGCAAATCCGATCATGGAACATGCCAGGTTGCGTGAGGCTGGGAACAAAAGCACCCTGAGCTGTGCCGAAGGACTGAGCAGAAGGCCAGCCGTCTGTATGCCATGTCAGTGGGGCACCAGTGCCCAGCAGAGTGGCTGGGCCAAGTGGTTGGCACTAGGGTTCGGGGGAGGAAGGACAGAATAAGGCAGGGGAAGAAATGCCAGCGATTGCACCAGAGTTTGGGTGTTCCCAAGTTATCAGACTGCAAAGAGAGCCTCTGTGCTCAGAGCTCAGTCTCCTAACTCCACAGAAGAAACTTAGTTGGCTGCATTTGCTGCTTTTTCCTCCTTGTTGCCCTGATACTGACCCTGCTTTTATGCCAATCTCTCTCCACAGGATGGACAGAATGACGGAAGATGCACTGCGCCTGAACCTCTTAAAACGAAGCTTGGACCAAGCAGACGACCGGGAGGATGTCCTGGCAAAGAGGTTGAAAATGGAAGGGCACGAGGCCATGGAGCGCCTGAAGATGCTGGCTCTACTGAAGAGGAAGGATCTTTCTGGCCTCGAGGTGCCCCACGAGCTTCCAGTGAAACAGGACAGTGTTAAAGTATATGAGGAGAAGCTGAATGGGAGCCTGAGGCCCCATGCAGATGGCAGGACTGCAGGGCGGCCAGGCAAGGAGAACATTAATGATGAGCCGGTGGACATGAGTGCCAGGAGAAGGTAGGCCACGGAACAGCTGGAGTTTGTGTCAGTTACATCTCAGCACACTCTTGTTGACCTTCTATTCAGGGAGAGATGAAGCCCACAATCATGGGAATTAGAGCATCATTGAGTGGGGCTGCCTGGGGATCTTCCATGGCATCCGAATCGCTGCTCGTGAAATCTCTCTGGCAGGCTGTGCTTCCCAGCAGAGGTTCTCTGGGCACGTTAACCGTGTTCTTTCACTGTCAAGAAGCCTACCCGTTATTTTTGCTATCGAAACCACCCCTCTCAACACACAAGTGGATTTTGTTCCTTTCACTGATACATTTGTGCATGGTACAGTATATAAACTATAGCAGTAACATGGTGGCCGGGCAGGCGCCTGTCTGTGCATTTAAAAAAACAATCCCATTCCATTTAGTCTTCTGTTAGCTCCTGCAAAAGTGACAAGTAAAATCCTCTATTTAGCTGAAGGCAAAGTATGTTATAAGTGCACAGATAAGAAATTTTGACCCTAACCCTGGAGAAACTGGTGACTCCAGGAGTAAGAAGGTAATTGTTTTGTAGCAGAGTATAAGGGCTTGTCTACACTCTTATGCAGGATCGATCTAAGATGCACAGCTTCAGCTATGTGAATAGCGTAGTTAAAGTTGACGTACTTAGATCCACTTACTGTGGTGTCTTCACTGCAGTAAGTGGACAGCTGATGCTCTCCTGTCAACTCCGCTTGTGTGCCTCAGCAGGATAAATCGACCCCTGGTGAATCAGTCACTGCCTGCCAATCTGGCCGGTAGTGTAGACAAACCCTTAGGCCGCATATGAAAGGTTATCAGTGGCTGGTGAGTTCTGTCCATTTTCAGGGGAGGGTTTGGTACTACTTCCAGCATGTACTTGCCTCCTGTGCACATGCGCGGTGCCTGCCTGCTTGGTTTGCTGCAGCTGGGCTCCAGATATCGAATTCTCTTCAGGCATCCCCTGAGGGTGGGCTGGTGGTGAATATTAAGGCAGTTTGAGATAGTATATCCATGTGTGAGTGAACTTGTGAACTAGGAGAGGCAGTAGCACTGTACTGCAAATAGCCCCTTTATTTGTTGGGTGGGCTGTGGGGAGAAATGTTAATGGGTCTGATTTTCTGTTATGGTTTGAATGCTCAGTTAACCCACAGTGTGACAAGGGTGGCCAAGATACTTATTTTAAAGAGTACAGTGCTCGGACCTTCAGGGTAGGGATGAGGTGTTGAAGCTTTAACACTCTTGAAGTGGGCTATCAGGTTCTTTGCTTTCTCTGACACTTAACTGTGAACTCATTTTGGTCCTTGTGCAGATTGCTGCTTGCTGGTCTAAAAAATCCACTGCTGGGTGTAGATGTCGTGTAGTTTAAAAATAAAATAAATTAGTATGGTATACAGGAGGGGCTTGGCTTGCATCCAGAAACTGGTTGTTAGTGACTAGGAATGAAACTTCTTTGGAAGAAGCAGTGCTCCTAAAAGCCAAATTCCTTCCACCTCAAGAATAACTGCAACCTGTTATGCTAGCAGCTTTCCCCATGTCCTTATGGACTAGCCAGATTTGAACCTCCCAGTTGGCAGAATAGTTCTTTACTCATGGACTAGTAGAGTGCCTTCTTTAACGGAACTGTTTTTGCATAGAACAGCAGGCAGGAAAAATTCCTCCTAATGATTCTTTTAACAATAAAGACATCTCATTTGGTGATGGGATGCTTTCTGGCCATTCTGAAATAAAAGCAACTGGATTGTGAGTCGGCAAAACCGAACTATCTGACTTAATTACTGTTTTCCAAGTATTTTTGTATTAGTGAATTTTTTGGCTGAAGAGTAATCTCTGGATTTAAGGAGGAGTCCTTGGTTCTTTGAGATAGCAGGGTGGGAGGATTTTACATGTATTCCGGGTCCCCCCCCTTGCTGTTACAGTGGTGGTGCTAGTGTATTGTGTACTACACAAATTAATGCTTTTAGACATTCACTTAATTAGCATTCTGACTTGCAAAGAGTTATGGATGGTGAGTAAATTTTAAATTAACCGCTTACCTGATTCAAGGGAGACGGGCCCCAGGTACCTCGTTTATCCCGCTGCGGCTTTTGCAGACACTCTATGCCACCCTAGCAGCAGCTTCTCTTCACTGACCAGCGAGCTGTCCACCTCTGCAACCAGACCCCTTCCACTGGAACAACGAGAAGCCGGGGACTACTTTTGCCCCCACCCCAATGGCCTAAACATGCTCCCCCTTGCTGCCCCCTGCAAAGCCTCCAGAGCCAGCCAGTGCTGGGATCAGCTGGCCCAGGACAGGAGAACTGATTTGAGACCCATGTGTAGAGGGTTAACTGTTAGGGGGGCTTAATGGTAAGACTGATACTTATCGGTTAACTGTTTAATATTTTACATCCCTCATCATTCCAGAAATAGTGTCATGTGCAAGAAACACTTTTGATAGAGCCAGAGGTCTCCCTTTGTTTAAACTCCTTCTTGGAGGTTCTGCTTCAGGAGTGTCATCACAATCTCACTAATTCTTTGGAGAATTGTCTGATCTAAGGGGTCCTTGCAGACCCTGGGCTTGGCCTGGTCTGTGGCACAGGCAAGTTCCACAGCTCCTCTGATCTGTGAAGTTGTCATTAGCTAGTCTGGTCACTCAAGGTCCATATTGTTTATCATTTGGGAAAGACACTGCATGTCCCAGTGGACAGGGACCCAGGACCGGGGAGTTCTCATTCCAGCTCTGTGACCAATTTGCCCTGCAGCCTTGGGCAGCTCATTTCCTCTGTGACACATGGATAATATTTAGCCACCTTACCAGGGTAAGATTAGTGTTAAAGCTCAATATAGATGCATAGGGTACTGGGAATAACAGCAGCTCTATACGATGCATGATAGAGGGCAGTTAACTTGTTGTTGTTCCTGTCCCTTCCTCATGAAAGGACCAGTGGGTCAGTCTGTGACAGAGTGAAGGCCTTGCATGGTTGGGGGATTGTTCTCTCCTTCAGAGGCCCTGTTCTGAATTTTCATTTGTCCCGGGGGTGGGGGGTGGGGGAAGTTGAATTCAAGATTAGTTGGCCGAGTGCTAGAATTGGACCAAACCAGACATAACCACCCAATGTGTAGGGATGGCATTGTTTCTTTAAGAAGTTGCTAGGTTTCTGCCAATGATGTGTTTCCAGAAGAGGTTGGAGTGGAAGATGATAACCATAAGGAGAGAGACTGACTTCAAATGTAAATACTGATGAATGAAACAGAACCAGTCCTAAAGAGGAGGAGAAATTATTCCACACATTTTAAGCATAATTTAGGGAAAACAGACTGTAGCAATAGAAATGTGTCTGGTGCTCAATTTCCCTGTCCTGTTGGAAAGACTGAGGGCTGGCTTGGGAAGGCCTGCTTCATCTACCTCCATCTCTGCCTGTCTCTTGTATGCCCAATGCTGCTTCTCTTCCAGTGGCTCTGTTGTAATTCTGCTCTTGCCTTGACAAAAGTAAATAAAACAGTCCTGACATATTTACCGATTCTTTACAGATGGCCCTGTTTTCCCCTGTCTGGCTTTGACACTGATTTTTGTCAATGGAATATAAATAAAATGCACCAGCCACATGTGAACATTTGTCCAAAATAATTGCAAGAAATCGTATCGGTCATCTGAATTTAGGGAAAACCTTAAAGGAGCCAAAATATGGTGCTTTTTAATCAGTTGGAGTGTGCCTGTGAGGAAAGTGGAGACCAAAGATATGAGGAGTTAAACCCTTCTGGAGCAAGCAAAGCAACTATAGTTATCAAGAAAAGACTACAGGAATGAGGAGGAAAGCAGCAATCTCTTGTGACAAACGGATGTTTTGAGCACTCTTTTTAACAGAGGTCATTCTGCAGCTGAACACAGACCACCTGAGATGTCTGAGGGCTAGTTGAAGTAACAAAAGGTGTGAATTAAAATCTTTGTATAATGGTGCAAAGTCTGCATGGGGATATTTGTTACTTAAGCCCCTTCATTCCAAAATAAGAGCATCTTCTCACAGACTTGCATCAAAATACATCCACTGATTTAGGTAAAGTGATGCAAGTCTGTGTAGATCAGCCTTGATGGTCAAGAGCCAGGACAGGCCATATTGGGAAAGTGAGAACTAGCTTAAATATTAGATATTGGGACTTAACAGTAAAGAGAGTTGATGCCTCTCTTTTTTTTTTAGCCTCAGACATCCCACATATGCCAAAAAGCCTCCCAATCACAAATAGATCAGCTAAGGGCTTATTTACACTAGAAGTTCATTTGGATTAAGGTAGGGTGTAAATTTAAAGTGCAACAACTATTCCTCTAACTTTGTGTGGACATTCTCATTCCAGGATCTGCAAAAGCGACAGTCTTGTAGCACCTTGTAGACTACCAGGTCGTAGGGATCATAAGCTTTTGTGGGCTAAGACCCACAGCCCACAAAAGCTTATGATCCCTAAGATCTCTTAGTCCATAAGGTGCTACAAGACTCGGTCGCTTTTGCAGATCCAGATTAACGCAGCTACCCCTCTGATACTCATTCCAGGATGTGCGTCTTGTTCTGCTTTAGCTTAATCTGCTGTCAGTTTGTGTTTGTAAAAAAGCAGGAGAAAACAAGACAGCCTGAAAGGAAGCACCAGACAGCACCAAATACTGGGAGCCTGGTGCTGAGAGCGCGTGCTTTTGGACCAGGTGCTGGCTGAAAGTCATGGACATAGTTGCTTTGCTCACATCTCCCATTTCAAAGTAGATGATGCTTAAATGGAACAAGGCACTCTTATACCAAAATGAGAGCATCCACACACAGTGCTAAGAACGGCCATACTGGATCAGACCAAAGGTCAGTCTAGCTCAGTATCCTGTCTTCCAAAAGTGGCCAATGCCAGGTGCTTTAATAGCTCTGGGTGGAGGCATACCCTAATTCCCAGTTTCCAATAAGGTGGCAATAGGTATCTTTGGAAGCTGGTGGTACTTTGCAGCAGAGTTCCACTACACTTAAACAGAGATGGGACACCCATAACTGCTGCATCAGAGACTACTTCAGATGTGTCAAAAAGCAACCACCTTAGTGGGCTAAATGTGAAACTCTAGGTATAGATTCATCTGCCTGGATCAGATTGCAGGCACCATATGCCTCTAGGATATTCTGGGCCCAATTCACTAATTGTGCTAATAAGGCAGACAGTAAGCAAAACTAATAAGGCAAGTTGAAATTGTCAATTGAGTCATCATAAACAAGGAATCCTAGCTCCAAGGTGCATCGCAGAGAGCCCACCAAAAGGAGGGTTACAAATAGGCCAGCTGCAGTAGACCTGAGGGTACTGCTCAAAACATAAGGCACAGCAGATTGTGTGGCTTGTTTCAGCAAGATCTCTGTGCAGTGTGTGTGCACGATTTTGAACATCGAAAGCCTCATGATTAATTAAGGGAGGTGGTCGAGCACATAGTAACTTGGAGCCAAATCATCACACGTGCATCCTGCCTCTTATTCTGTGAAGCCTTCAAGCTGCAGTGACCCCTAGTTCTGTGTCTGCTTGTGGTACCAGTTTGTAGTGTGCTGTACTATAACTACTCAAGCTTATAATACTTGGCCTTGATATCATGCTTTGTCTTCCTCCCTGCAAGATAGGAGTTCCCATCTGGAACAGAAGGGGAAACTGAGGCAAAGAAAGCTCTTCCTAAGGCCATAAAGAGTGTGCTGGGATTCTGATCAAGAGCTCCAGGATTCTGGTCCTGTGATTGTCACATTTCTCTTTATACTGGGATGGGGATTTTGTTCTTTTGAATATACTATCTGTAGTACAGTGCCATATTCATAGGAGGCTGTAAGCATGTAATGGCCCACAACAGAGGCTATTGATTGCCATAATGATTTTAGAATCCTTAAGATCTTGGATAGCAACGTCCCAGTGCTTGCAGTGTTAGCAAATTGCTTATATGACTCTGTTTTTGAATTTTAGTAGCGGGCTGTTGGAGTGTTTCTCCAGATGTACAGTCATCCATTAGCTGTCGATCAAATCTTTAGTTTGTAATTTAACACACTAGATTTTTGATCAATAGGATGGCAGTGGATGCAAGAGCCCATCTCCATAGTACTCAGCAACTGGTTTTTATCTTGGTCACAGCTAGCGATGAGCTTGGCTTTTGGTAGCAGATCACCTCAGCAAATACGTACCAAGGTGTAGCAAATGCTAGCCTCCTCACCTGGGTTGGCAGGAATTGCAACGGTGAGACCAGAATGCAGCCCTTGCAGTATCTCTGCAATGGCTGAAAGGGTCAGTCCATTTCAGTAATTTGGGGATAAAATCTTTGAGGGTTATGCCCCAATTCTTTTACACAGATCAGGAGAGAGCTGTGTTCCTCTCCTTCCACAGGGCTCCGTCTGGTTCCTGGAGGCCTGAATCATTCTTGTCTGGGATTGAACCACTTGCCTCTGAGAACAATCTCTAGTGCATTTTTTTTTTTTTCAGGTCCTCTCTTCCTCCCTGTTGTCTGACACGCATACCCTTGTTCCCTCCTAACCTTTCCCCTTTTGCCATTTTACTCTCCACACCAGCAGAGAGTCTTCTCTCAGATGCGTACCACATCTTTCGATTCCCTGACTGGACATTGTGATTGTGCTGTGGGGAGATAAAAAATCCAGTAGCGCTGTGTCAGGATTAGGCATGGTCAAGGCACCAGCCCCGCAGTCTGAAACAAGCCCTTAGTTCTGGAAGATGCATAACAAATGGTGATAGACAACAAAGCTTTCCCAGCCTTGCTGGTGGCCAGAAGGTGATGGCAGCAGGGGAGCTGTGTAGCCCAAAACCATCATCTGACAGCAGCAGCCAGTTGTGCAGTGAGAGGCTGAGATTGCCCCATTCTAATGCTGCCAAGGTGCCTCCTAGCTGCATGGAGTTGCCAGTGACACCTGGGAATCCAAGTGTTCTGATCTGACTCTTCTAAAGCATTTGTGTTCTGTAATCTGTGTATGAGGGCCCCTTTGGGCCTAATGTCCTGTTGAAATCAAAGGCTACAGAGCAGACAGGCCTAGGAAGTAATTTTGGTTTAACCTACTGCTGTTCTTTGGGCTTCACTAATCTGCATCCCCACCTTAGGGCAGTGGATTCAAACTAAAGCCCTGAGAGTTGTGGGAGGGCCTTACACCAAGCCTGCTTTCACTAGTTAGCATCTTGACTTCCATGGCAGTTTTATAAGCCTCCCCAAGCTCCATTACATTAAATTGGTAATACTGAAGGGCTTTTATGGTAACCACCTTATTCCAAATGATGTCACAATGAATGTAACTGTTCTCGGTTACCACTGGATTATAGCACTGATTTCCTAGCGAGAGGCTTCTATAGCTGCTCTTCCTTTCTGTTGGTGGGGCTATTGAGCCAGGGTGGAATATTTCTGTCTAGCTTTTTCTTTATGGCCTTTTTCAAACAGATGCGTCTGAATATAAGTTTGGGGTATTTACGTGTGTCTTAAACTTTTGAGCACTTTCTCCTTTATCATCTTGAGCATCACGTGAGTAGCAGTGACTTTTTTTCAGTATGTGCATAACAGGCAAAGATGTCAGTAGCATTATGCTTGCCTGTGCCCCCTTAATTTGTATCCAGGCCCTCAGCACCTCAGTGCTTGTCATTCCTCTGTTTGGTTAATAATTAGCTCCTCATTAACACCATCTGCAGGTCTGTCTCAGACAGGGGCTTGTGTGTTAATCTTGTCCCTTAAGAAACCTGCTAGTGAAAAAAGAATTCACTCCAAATGCTTTCATCGTAAGTGTGAATGTCTGTGAGCAGAGAGCAGTCTTTGCCTTTTTGAAGCTAATAGTTGATGCCGCTTCACATGTGCGGCTATAAGGAGACATGTAAAACTCTTGGTTCTGGCTGGCACGAGGGGTTCTACTGGTCATGGATTTCTAAATGTCTCTACATTCGGAACAGCACTGCACTTCAACTTTCTCATTTCCCTCTGTTCTGCAGTGACCAGGACAGGGGTCGATTGACCCCCTCACCAGATATAATTGTCCTTTCCGATAATGAGGCATCAAGTCCACGTTCCAGCTCTCGTATGGAAGAAAGACTTAAGGCAGCAAATCTTGAAATGTTTAAGGTAAGGATCATCCAATCTGCTCACTGGGGAACTGGAGTGTGGTGCAGTAAAGAGCCCTACCACAGGGAGCGGGGGCCCACGTTCTTAAAGGGTTGGAAGCTGCAAGGGAATAGTATAATGACATTGTTGATAGTGATCCAGCTCACCCCAAGAATCCTCCTTAGTAATTTTGGGCTGTACTAAATCTGAACTGTGTGAGGGCCAGGTTGGTTAACACTCACTAACATCTCTTGCTACCAAAGAGTCACCATGTAAGTCCTGAGTGATTCTCTCTCTCTGTGCAGGGTAAAGGCATAGAGGAGCGACAACAGCTTATCAAACAACTCCGGGATGAGCTACGACTGGAAGAGGCCAGGCTGGTGCTGCTGAAGAAGCTGAGGCAAAGTCAACTGCAAAAGGAGAATGTTGTACAAAAGGTGAAGTTCTGGGAGATGGATGGGTGCATGGAATTGTGTGTTCAGTCAGGCTTGTGGGAGCCCATTCACTGGTACATCTTAAGGCCAAATAGGTCTCTTGGGACGATGCTCGTGTTAGAGCAGGAGTCGGCAACCTTTGAAAGGTGGTGTGCTGAGTCTTCATTTATTCACTCCAATTTAAGGTTTTGCGTGCCAGTAATACATTTCAACGTTTTTAGAAGGTCTCTTTCTGTAAGTCTCTACATATAATAGTTTAGTTCTATATTAAAGTAAATAAGGTTTTAAAAATGTTTAAGAAGCTTCATTTAAAATTAAATTAAAATGCAGAGCCCCCTGGACCAGTGGCCAGGACTTGGGCAGTGTGAGTGCCGCTGAAAATCAGCCCGCGTGCTGCAGGTTGCCTACCCCTGCATTAGAGTTAGCCCCTTATTTCACACTGTCTTCCTGGTAGGTGTCTGTTCCAGAGCCCGGGCAGTATTTGTTTCTTGTGGTGAAACCAGCTCATTTGTCCTTGAGACCAGCAAAAGATACATCTAGGTAGCACTGAAACGTTAGCATCTGATTTATTGTACTCAGGCTTGGTCCAGGATGCATTTGTGCATTTCCTTAAGTGCTCCACTGTGATGCCAATGTTTTCTCTCATGATCTAGACTCCAGTTGTGCAGAATGCTGCATCTATTGTTCAGCCATCTCCTGCCCACGTGGGACAGCAGGGACTGTCCAAGCTTCCCTCCAGGCCTGGAGCCCAGGGGGTGGAGCCTCAGAATTTAAGAACATTACAGGTAAGCATCATTGAGAACACTCTCTGCTGTCAGTGATGTGCAGTATTAAAATATTATTCCCCACACACAATGCTTCCTCGGAAAGCCAAAAAATTCCTCTCTGCAAATAATTTGTCCGTCTTGCAGGTGAGATGGCTTTTCTGATAATAAATGTTGGCATGTCTGAGCCCCATGAATAGAAGCTGGGTGCTTTTCAGTAAACAGATGTATGGTTTAATAGCACAAATTGTTTTGGGATCCTGTGGGATGAAAGGGCTAGCACAGGGCAAGACGTGGATGATGGTACTGAAGAAGGCTGTTGGGTCACAGCTTGGTGCGTCATACTGAGCAGCAAGCGTCTCTGATGTGAGTGGCAGGGTTGCTGGCATATAGACTACTGAAAGAAATCCACCAGCATGTGTTTTTAGCAACAAAGATGGCTGCTCTCAGTGGAACTGGGTCCTGAGACGATGCAGTGTGCCTAGGGAAAGGGGGTGAGGGAAAACACAAACAAAACGTCAAGCTGGGATAGCTGTTTCCCAAAGAAGGTAAATACAGACAGAGCTGGATGCTGTTTAACTGATACCTGCATGTATGCTGACTGGAAAACTGCTAATCCTAGATGTCACACGTTGTTTAATGTTATGGAGATAAACGAAAAGCCAACAGTATGAGCTCATAGAGCAAGGACTCTGAGCGTGCGTGTGGGGAGCAGGATGTTTACCCTGACGAACGATACGGATTTTTTTTCTTGGCATGTCACCCGGCTCTGCTGTAGGGCCCAGTGCTCTCTTGCCATCTTGAAGAACTCCCACCAGAAATGTGTCTTCACTAGCAGATCCCTTCAGATTAAGCCCCTCTACTTTGACTGTCATCTCCGGCACAGATTACACAGCCACCCCTGTTTTGTGAACAGGGCAATACGTAGTGATGGACACTGCTTAAAAATCTAGACGGGTCCCTGGTAGCCCGATCAATGCATCTGCTACAAAACATGCTTCCAACAGAGTTCTACAGTAACTATATACAATCTAAAGCTTGCAGCTCCTGAATTACCCCTTGCTTCCCTCCCACTTCTGCTGAGGGCTGGTGGCCCCTCTCCTGGGGGAATCTGCACCACATTCGGTTGAGTTGACTCTGTCCAATCTATCTACAGTACAGTCTTGCTAGCTTGCCCCAACACAGCCCACAGAGGAGTCTGAGGTTGCGTGCAGTGGAGAAGCAAGGCTAGTGCATTACAATGTGCTTCACCTATGTATTGGAAAAGTGTGATTTTCACTTGTACTCCACTGTGTTTACAATGTATTCCATGGTATAGAGGGAAGTCTCGGTAATGCGACCTCACAGCATCGCTCCATCAGTTCATGGCTGAGAGGTGGTGAGAGAGCCCATGTTATGTCATGGGATGCATGGATTAGAGGTTCAGCTGTTATCACTGAGGATTCAGTCTAACTCTCTCATCAATTTTTCCTCCTGTTAGCCGTCCCCTTGTGTTTGACATTTGTTTCCCTGCTATGGTAACGATTCTGGGGTCAAGCCTATTGTGACTTCACAGCAGAATCGGCCTGGTAAAGGAAATGGACATTAAGAAAGAGGAAGCTCATTGTTTGAATGTTTTGTGGAAGTTTTCTTCGGGAAATGAGAACTTGTGGAACAGTAGCCTTGTTGCGGATGAGGCACTTGCATTTTTTAAACTACCTCTTTTTTTTTTTTTTTTTTTTAAATGAAAAATCCATCCCTTTAATCCACATCCATCCTCCTGTTTGAACATTGCCATGGCTGCCAGGGGCGTAGAGAACTCTGAACCTTGCACTTGAACTGTAGTCTGGAAAGCTAGTTGCTGACCTTTTGCTATGGTTCAGTCCATACCAAGCACTTTGTTTAGTGGTTTTGGTAGCATGGTTCATCTGACCATGATGGACTAGGATATTTTTTCTGAACTCTGCTAGCCACTCCATGCAAAAGAACAGCCTCACCCCTGCCCCTACCTCCCCCGCAAAAAACCCTAAAAATTCTAGTTAATATAGTTATCTAGTTAGACACTATTTTATTGTGATGACTTCACAGACAAAAACCCTTCAGCACTAGTTAGATAAATCCTGTTTGCTATAACTATTTTAAATGCAGGCACTGTTTCAACCATTGTGGAGTTGACTCTGATACTTGAACATCATAGCCTCCATGTAGCTGGCAAACTACCTGTTTTTTCTTCAACCGATAGCTTTGCACGTGGATTAGACCAGCTCGGTCAATTCATAGCAGAGGCGGGTAGATGAAGACACTTGGTGTCATAGGAAGCTTACATTTCTGGGATGTGAAACTTCTGAAACAGTCCACCAGAGCTAGATAATGCAGATCGCGTTTCCAGAGAGCATTGTTTGATTCCAGGGAAGTGGCAGCTGAGATTGGATCATTAATCTCCCGTTCTTCTTAGAGCTGAAATCCCAGTCTCTCCACCTGAGAAGCTAGTACTTTAATTTTATAGCAGACCTTGCTGCAGTCAGAGCAGCACCAGGTTATGTAAAATACATCAAGCGATTCAAGGGAAAGTTGGATTTAATTGATAAGAGTTAATTTGAGTTCATGTAAAATACAAATGGGTGTGAACGTATTCTGTTAAAAATACCAGTTTGCCTGATGTCCTCTGTTGTTTCCCTGGACAGGGTCACAGTGTCATTAGGTCTGCCACAAACACGACCCTTCCCCATATGCTTATGTCACAGCGTGTGATTGCTCCGAACCCCACCCAGTTACAAGGGCAGCGCGTTCCTCCTAAACCTGGCCTCATCCGCACTACAACTCCAAGCATGAATCCAGCCATCAACTACCAGCCGGTAAGTTACCTCTTACTTCTGCTTAAAATTGGGTTCAGTATGGTGGAGATAAGGAGGGAGATGCCAGCTAGGTTTTTGTATGCACTTGAATGAAACACCAAATATATATTCTCTTACTGGTTGGGACTGTCTCCTGTTTGCCCATATTGCAATGTTCAGCCATATGAAATGGGAAAGCCACTCGGAACAGGGAAGACTGGCAGCCAAGGCCTCTAAACACACTTTGGTTGCATGAGTGGATCTGGCCTCTTGCAGGAAGTGGTGCTGAATTCTGTATCTGCAGTCAGCAGGGGTTGTGTGAGGTGCTTTGTTACTGTCATGTGCCAAAGGAATCAAGGGCTGAGAACTCAAGCAAATGGAGGATACAGAAGACAGCTGCTGGGGATGGAAGAGGTGGTAGCTGGTGTATTCTGCACACTTGTGTGGGAGGAGATGGACACCATCTGGCAGTGGTGGTGATGCTTGGGTACATGCCAGATCAGTGAGGCAAAAGATGGAGGAGCACAGCTTGACAGTGAGCAGTGGTGCCAGCTAGTGAATCACAGAGCATCATGTTGCCTACACTCCAGATGAGGGTGGCACAGGCACCCGAATTCAGGGCTTGACTTGTGTTTGTGTAGCCAGGGTCTCCTTAAGCTGGTTGTGGGGTTCATTAGACCATTGAATGTTGCAGAAGAGGGTTTTTATGTAGATTTAATTCCTCCAGAGGTGTCTCTTTGGGCATTTGTGATGTTGCTGATTAGTTAATAGCAGAGGCTAAGACCAACTCTGTAGTTGGGAGCCAGGTTATTCCTGGCCCCAGCTTTCTGTTGTAGTGACTAACACTGAGCCATACCTCACTTCGGCAGGCCACCCAGGACCATAGTGCAGTGTGCTCGCAAGTCCCCACAGAGGGAGTCAAGTTCCATCAGTCAGACTGCACTGTCCTTTCTTTGCATGGCCCATCAGGCACCCACCCTACCCATCTTTTCTCTCCCCAGCAGTCAAGTTCTTCTGTTCCTTGTCAGCGTACGACCTCTTCAGCCATCTACATGAACCTTGCCTCCCATATCCAGCCCGGGACTGTGAACAGAGTGTCGTCCCCACTCCCCAGCCCCAGTGCTCTGAACGATGCTGCCAATTCCCAGGCAGCTGCCAAGCTTGCCCTACGCAAGCAACTGGAAAAAACGCTGCTGGAGATTCCACCCCCGAAACCGCCAGCGCCCTTGCTTCACTTCCTGCCCAGCGCGGCCAACAGCGAGTTCATCTACATGGTGGGGCTGGAGGAAGTGGTACAGAGTGTTATTGACAGTCAAGGTGAGTTCCAAGCATCACAAGTTGGGTGAACAACATGACTACTACAGAGACAACAGTGGCTAGACCGGAGGTCTGGACGCCTGGGTTCTGTTCCTAGATTGGTAGCTTTGGACTAATCGCTTCCCCTTCTGTAAAATGGGGTCATGCTTGCTTCTGCATAGTGCTGAGATCCTTGGCTTAAAGAATAGGAGTCTGGCTCGATCACTTCACCTCTCCACCTGAAAACCGGGCAGTACTTGCCTGCTACTCTCACAGGGGTTAATGGCTGTCAAGTGTTTCCTCAGTCCCCAGGGCAGTGAAATCCTGCTGCTGTGCTAATGGCAGTGAGCAGGCTGGAGAGCTGCCTGTGTGCACACACCTAAAGTGTGGTCTTCGAGAGAGCAGACTGCTGATTGGCTAGCAAGCATTGAAAGGGTCCGTGGTCAGCTTAGCCCCCTTCATGCAATCCTTGGGTAGGGAGGTAAAGGGGAGACTTTTTAAAGAATCCTTCCCCCCACTTCTTTACCTGAGAACCCACAAAACAGACCTCTAGAGTTCAGATGCAAAATGGCCCAAGTCCCTCTTCTCTGGCACTGAAATTGCCCCAGAGCTCCTGTGTCTGGCTCACTGATCCATTCCCATGGAAATGGACTTTGAATCTCCACTAACCTGTCTCTCTTAAAGCACCTTCTTTTGAACTAATTGTTTTAAAAGCACCTCACCCCACCCTGATTTCAGTGCTCTGATGTCTGTTTCCATGGGAACAAGAGGAGTAGCCAGAAGCAGAGTTGTAAGAACTCTGTTATGTAAATCTCTCTGCAGTGTTCTTAGGCAAGATCCAGTCTGTCTGGAAAGGGGGGCCAATACTCTGCTGGGTAACTGGCTTGGAACAGTCCCAGCGGTTACTCTGCAGAGTAGAATTTCAGGCTCTAGATGAGGTCTCTTTAAAATCTGCCATTTGCTGGCTTTTGTCCTGCTGAGCTCCAGTGGAAATTGGCAGATGTCCGGGTCTGCCCTATTTGGAGCCTGATGGTTGAACCTTTGGTTTTTAAGCTGGCCACTGACAGCTTCCATCCTTGTGGGCAGGAAGTGGGAATGAGAGAAGACTCCACTCTCATGGAGAGCTGCACTGGGAGGACCCATGCTGACGTTCACCCTGAGTAAAGCCTAGTCCGCTCCCATCCAAAGTGACTTTGGGAATTCCGAGACATGCTAAGAGAGTGCCCCTTACTTACCCTGACCTAAGTCCTCCTAACAAAGCCAAGGGTGCAGGTTGGTTCTGTCCCCAGGATTGTGGGGGTGGTTGGGGGAGTCCCCGCAACCCCATTAACCCCTGTTCTTGGTGGTGTCTAGGCAAAGGCTGCGCTTCCCTCCTGCGCATGGAGCCCTTTGTCTGTGCTCAGTGCCGCACTGACTTCACCCCGCACTGGAAGCAGGAGAAGAACGGGAAGATCCTGTGTGAGCAGTGCATGACCTCCAATCAGAAGAAGGCGCTGAAGGCAGAACACACCAACCGGCTGAAGAACGCCTTTGTGAAAGCGCTGCAGCAGGAGCAGGCAAGTTCCAGCCCAACCTGCTGGAGACCCAGGCATCCTCCAGCTCTCGTCCTGCTTCCGAGCTCTGCTTCTTTCTTCCCCAGCAGTGCATGCAGAGGCAATCCATGTTTCCTTTCCTTCCCGCCGCCCTGGTATGGTTCGGTTCCTGCAGGCTGCCCTGTGTCAATGCAGTACTTACAGTTCAAAGAAAAGCCAATGCTAGGTCTCTAACGGTACCCTCTCCTGCAGTGAATGGTGTATTTCCTGAGGTCCATTATTCCTTTCCTTTGCGTACATTCTCCCAATAGCTTTAACTGGCCATGGGCTGGGAACTGGGAGTCAGGGCTATTGGCTTCTGTTCCCAGTTCTGCCACTGCCTTCCTGTAACAGTGGAGAAGTTGCTCAACCTTTCAGTGCCTCTTTGCTTATCTGTCACACGGGGACAGTTGCCTACCCCCACACTTGGCGTTTGCAGTGCATTGAGATCCCACCTGACCACAGAGTGATTCCAAATTAACATCATGGTGGCCCAGAGAAGGACGTGTCCCTCAGCTTGTGCCTGAGCGCATTAGAGCGGCAGCGTACTTAGCTGCTGCCGTTACTGCTGGGATGCTCTGTGCTCCCTCCAGTGGGGAGCAGTGTTGGGTGGTTTTGGATGAGGTCTTGCCAACTCCCTTCTTGGATGGTGGCCATAGCGTGGGGGTTAGAGCTTAGGGGCAGGAGCTGGGAACAAGGGCAAGAACTCCAACTAGCCCCTGTTTGTCCTGGTCTGGGCTAAGATCTGCCCTCTAGTGCGGCAGTCTGGCAATCCACACTGCAGACTAAACTGGGACGCTCTTTGCTCTGGGTAGAGCTGATTAGATGTCCTTGTGTATCGCTGTTGGTGCACAAGGCATTCTCCAGCCCTAGATGGACAGTTTACAATCTCAGGCACACATCAGACCCTGGGCAACAATTCAGGCAGAGGGTTGTTGGGAGCACTGGGAGGAAGGGGAGAGTCTGAGAGCTGGGCAGTAACCAAATCACATGCAGCTTGCATGTAAAAAGGAGCCTAAATGCTCTTCTTGTTTTGAGGGCAGAAGGATCCCAAGGCTGGTTTTCCCTGGCAGTTCTACCCTTCCCCCACCCAGCATAGGCAGCAGATTTAATTGGGGCTCTCTGCCATACACTGACCGTGCTGCCCATAAAGGCCCCAGAGAAGGGATTGTTCCTGTGTATTGCTGACAATAGCCAGGGGGGTAAATGTTCCTAAATTGGCCCCTCATGTGTTGCTCTAAAATGCCTCCGCTTCCTGCAGGAAATTGAGCAGAGGCTACAGCAGCAGGCAGCCTTATCTCCCACTGCAGCTCCTGCCGTGTCCAGTGTCAGCAAACAGGAGACCATCATGAGGCACCACACGCTCCGACAGGTGAGCAGCTCCAGCTGGGTGTGACCGGGGCCCGGGGAGGGGAGGAGGTGGTCCTTTCGGCTGGTGGAATGCATCGTCCAGAGCCGGTGCTCTGTCTCTCAGTCCTGGGTGAGACCAGACCTCAAGAGACCTCTCCTCTCACCACCAAGCAGCCTTCAGAACCCTGGGGGGCCTTTCTCATCCGCCCCTTGTACTTTGTGGGCCCTTCCCTCTCCGTATTACCCACCCTTTGTAACTCTTCTCCCGTCCACACTGCATTGCTCCGGAGTCTGGGTGGCACTGGTCCTCAAGTAGAGATGAGGAGAACAGCTCCCATTGCTGCCTGCCCTCCAGTGCTCCCCTGGCGCCTCCGTGCCAACTGCCCAGAAGGTGTATCACCCCCTTTCTGTTGACTGCCTTGTCACCCCCAGATCAGCCAGCAGGGGGAGCGGGCAGTGGAGTGAGTTCTCAGCTGGTAAGGCTGCCTAAGGCCTGAAATCAAACACAGGGTCCCTCGTCTGGCTGCTGCTCTCTTGCTATTTCCACTAGCACCTGTTGCTGGACGGTCAGGGGCCTGTCGGGGCTGGTCACTGTTTTGCTCTGATGCTGGTCTGGGGCCTTCCTGCCCTTCATTCCAGCAGAGATGGGAGCTCTGAATATGTCGCCTGTCCCTGCCTAGTGAAAACAAAGCTGCCTGACTTCCCCGGGCCGGAGCTGGGCTTCGGGTCAGGGTCTCTGTGTTAGTGCGTATGGATTATGGCCCTTGCTCTTTCACTGGTGCTGCTCCTGGAAAAGGTGGGGTGCTTGTGTACTGCTCACTTTCCATGCCTTTGCTCTCTCCACCCGCAGGCTCCACAGCCCCAGAGCACCCTGCAGCGTGGCATCCCCACCTCTGCCCGCTCCATGCTGTCCAACTTCGCTCAGGCGCCCCAGCTGTCTGTTGCAGGTGGTCTCCTTGGTATGCCAGGTAATGTCAAACATTGGGCTGTGGAATGGGAAGGGAGACGGGGCTGCAGAGTAGACGAAGAACCTTAACCACTCAGTCGATGGCTGGAAGTCCTCTCCTCGAAGCTTGGCCAATGGCCTGAGTCAGGACCTCACTGTGCTGATGGGGACCTGCTTCGGGGCCAGAGCCTTGCACTTCAGTTCCTCCATCTCTAAAATGGATAATCCCACTGACCTGAGGGTCATTGGGAGGACAGGGGCATAGAAGTTGGAGACCCTGCACAAAGACTAATATTGCCTGTCTGGCTGCTCAGGGCTCTGACACACACCAGAGAGCCCATCACAGCGTGTCTCCTTCTGGGACAGTGGCTTTGTATTATAAGGCTAGGCCGGTGTTTTCATTGATTCTGTAACCAAATGGCCTTGAAAACAAAGAGGGGTCAGTTGTACTAATTACCGTTGAGCGTAATGCTGATCAGTTAAGGACAATAGAGACCTTGTAGAACCTTCACTTACTCCTGGCGCACGTTTGCTCCTGACATGGTGCATGCTCCCAAAGGATGGCCTGGAAGCCAGACAGAATGCTGGCTCAGGTAGGGGACAGGCCTGGGTGCGGGGGTGGGAGGTGGAGTCTTTTCTCTTACAGGGAGTGGTGGGTGTGATTTCTGTTGAGCTGGCCCCCTCTGTGGGACGGGGTGGGTTTGGGTGTCACACGTGTGTAACAGAAGTAATTGTCCACACTTGCTTCTCTCCCCTCTAGGTGTTAACATTGCATACCTGAATGCTGGGATCGGAGGCCACAAAGCATCGAGCTTGGCAGACCGGCAGCGGGAATACCTTTTAGATATGATCCCACCCCGCTCTATATCGCAGTCCATCAGCGGACAGAAATAACGCCTAGTGACCCTTCCCCTCCCTCCCCACTTCTGTCGCATGCAGTGCCTGTACTGGTGCCTACCATACGCGGGGGAAAAGACGAAAAAAACATTTCAAAACTTCAGCGACCTGTCCTTACCCAAACCTTAACTCTTCTTTGGTTTTCTATAGCAGTGAGGTCAGGACAATTGTCTGCTTGAAATCAGCACTATACATGTGTTAATGCTCGTTTTATGCTATTTTTTGTAATGACAAAGCATAGAATTTTTAATTGTGTTTTATTTTTTCCTCTGCTAAATGGATGGTTAAACTTTTTTCCCTTCCAGAGATTATTTTTTTTTTTTTAAGAGCATCCACTCTGCTCCAAGTGACCCTTTACAAAGGGTGGTCAGTGCTGACTCGCGGGGAAGAGGAGGGAGGGGGCAGCGGGCAGCGTGCTGGTGTTTGGACAGCTGTTCTATGCACTTAGTAGGGCCAGTTAGGACTTGTGTTCTTTGAGTTGCTCACTAGAAGAGGTAAGGGACAGAGGTTCTGTGGCTAGTTGTCTTGCTGGGGGTTGGCCCATGTGCAGGCAGGCAGCCCAGGGTGTGTGTTTCAGTGCCGTGCATCTGCCACTTGCAGCACACGTGGCTGGATGCAGATCCCTGTGCTTGACAGAGCAGTGCAAGGGGTGGCAGGGCTGATGGGTTGTGCCAGGGAATCCCATCCGTTGGCTCCCAGACCCCGTAATGCAGTGCGGCAGAAATGGAGCGGCCCCGTGCTGCTGCCTGGTGCGTGTTTCCGTCTCCCAGGAGTTCTGATGCTCCCTGTTTAGAAGCTGACGTTCTCTAAGGGACTATGATGAACTACCAAAGGGCATAGTGGTCTCATGCCTTTTCAATCCCCCTGCCCCCATGCTGTTGTGCTCTGGAGCAGCTCCGTCATTGGCCCCGTGGAGCCGTGAGTGTCCCAGCTGCTGAGCAGTAAGCGTTGCAGGCCCAGTGGACCGGGCTGTGGTGGGAGCTTGGATTGGATTGAGTTAGCAAACCCAAAGCAAGAGCAGCGGAGAGTCGTCGTCTGCAGATCGCTCTAATTGCACTTACCGGCGCGCCGAGAGGCCCCGCACCTGAACCCGGAAAGAGCAGGACCATCTCCTGGCAGCAGAGGGCGCCAGCTCCTCGCTGGTATCCCGGAAAGAGGCCCAGCAGAACAGCCAATGCTGGTGTGGAGCCTTCCTGCCTGCTGTTGATTGAATTATGTTAATAGGGGGAACCTCCTTGGCCAAACTGTTACAAAACCAAGCGAATATGCTGGATTTGCTGCTTCCGAGGGGGACCCCGCCCTCCTTGGAAGGCGTTTCCTGATGGAACATTAATTGTGCAATGAAGTGCTAAGTCGCCACTCGCGTGGAGTTTCATTGTCGGGGTGCTCAGCAGTACCTGGTGTTTGGGAAGAGGCGCCCTCCTTTTCAGCATGATCCTGTGCTGCAGTGCTGCGGACACGTGTCCCTCTGGCTCTGGTTGGGAGCTGTGGCTGCAATACCTGAACTGCCATAGTGGGACCGGAGAGTGACTGAGGAGGAGCTCTGATGTCTTTCCTTTGACAGCCAGCAGGATTTCTCCCAAAGAGGCACAACACACCTGCCCCTGTCTTTGGAGAGGAGGGTCTGTATCAATGCAAGAACTAGGCCCTCCCTACCTGCTCCCATTCCTGTGCAGACTTCTCCTCTCCCTCACCCCATCATCTCCAAGTGGGAGGGGAAGGCTGTGCTGGTACGACAGGCCCTTCCCCACTCTGCTTCCGTTCACCCCACTCCTTCTGTTCCGAGAGCACTTAATACTAAACGAGGGGTGTGGATGCAGGGCCGGGGCCCTCCAGAGGTGAAGGAGTTTTTTGGAAACTAGTGGAACACGCAGTGGTTTGTTTTTTGTGGTTCATTGTTTAGCTGGCGCGGCGCTCCTCTCCCACACCCACTGGGACCTTGATTCTCCCTATCCACTTGCTGTGCTTAGAGGGAAGCACTTTGATTAACTGTTTCTTCTCCTTTGAGTAAACCCGAGAAATTATCAGCCCGTTCTTTGTCCTCCCCACCTCTTGCCACTGAGTTGGCTTTGTCCCACTGTCCCCTGCCCCCGTCTCCCCCAGTGGGTGTTACTGACAGGTACGAGGTGGCCCAAGCAGATTGGCTGAGATTAAAGTTAAAAATGTGCAATACTTAATGAGTCCCTGCCACTGGGGCCTAGTGCACTAGTTAATTGTCGGAGAGCAAGTTCACAATAAAGGTGCTAAGTGAAATTTCTTAGGAAGGGGATCAGGGTCCCCCACCCACCCCAGGTTGATTATTGCAGTGGTTGGTGAAAGGAAGCTGATAGATGTATTTCCATCCTGCAGCCCGGACCTCGCCGATCACCCTGTCTGACCCAGTGCAGTGAAGGCTGACCTGTTTCTGTGGCAGGCAGCATGGGTCCGGGAGCCAGGAACTCCCCAGTTCTACTCCCAATTCTGTGGCCTTGGGTAAGTCACTTCACCTTTCTCTTTCCCCAGCTGTCGATTGGAGGTGATGCTTCCCTGCCTCACAGGGGTGTTGTGTGGGCTGCCAGGTGTCCATCAGTGCTGGCGGTGCACAGTGGCTTTACTGGGGTAGGTGAGGCCTGCTCAGACCCTGCTGGCCCATCTGTTGCTGGCTGTGGCCTCGAATTGCTCCTTCCCTTTGGCTGGTGTCATCAGAGAGCTGTTCTCAAGCCCCAGCTAGCGATGGGAGCCAGTCGTATTACTTGGCCTGCAGCTGTTTTCTGCTCATTGCCGTGGTCCCACGCTCCTGCCCCTTGGTTGCTGAATCGTAAAATTGCTCATGAATCCCCCGCTCTCCCCCGACTCTTGTCCTGAAAGTGGCTACGCACATCGATGGGTTCTGTGGTGCTAAGGGGAGAGGGAGCCGATAGTGGGGCTCTCTCCCTGCGTGCAGCCCCCGTTGTTCACATAAACAGAAATTCTCATCTCCAGCAGGACGGGGGGGGGGGGGGGGGGCTGAACCTCCTTCTTGGTTCTGTAAACACTCCCTGTAATAAGCAGGGCTCTTCCCACACTTCGGAGAGGGGTACCGGAGTTAGAAAGCACAGAGCAAATGCTCCCTCTGGGCCCTGGGCTGGGTTCACTGCACAGCAATCCAGCAATGCTCGGCAGGTAAACCTGAGGGCATCAAACACTGGACAACTGTTCCGTGTTCCAATGCTGTTTCCATCCCCCAGACATCAGAGCCCGTCCTTCACTCCTCCTGCTGCCCTGGGCACCTTACCCCTTCCACTGGGGAGTCTCCCTGGTTTCGTCTCGTTAAATCCCCAGGGAATTTCTGTTGCCTAGACCCTTGCACTGCTGCGGGGTGGAGTGTCCGACTCTACAGACAGCAGTTGGGTTCATTGCAGTATTTGACACCCCACCGCTCTGCCTACTGATCTGTGTCTAAGGAGAATTAAGATGCTTTGTCTGTGATCTGCACAGGTTTAAATTTCTTTTGTCTTGACCACAGCGCGCGACCACCCCCCAATCCCTGGTAAAGTGCCCCTCTCCCTTTATGGATGTGATGTACGGTAGAAAATCGTCTTTTTTTTTTTAGATACAGAACTAGGGATTTTTTTCCCCGCTTCGGTTAGCTTTTCTTTTACAGCTAGATGTAGAGCTGCTTGTGAACGCTTAGTGGGGTTTTATTTTTGTTCCTCCAAAGGCATAACCTATCCCTCCCCCTTTCTTCTCTAACCCTCACCCATCTCCACTCACCCCCCCCCAACAAGATCTTAATTAGCTTATGATATTGCTGCCGAAATGTTATAACAAGGACTCATTCGTGTATATAAGCTATTTCTTGACACATTAAAAACAATTGTACATTGTGTAGAAAACAAAACAAAACAAAAAAAACAGCCTTGCCATGGATATTGTGAAAGTTGTTACGTCCTTTTGTAGTGTGACCTTTTGTGTATGACCTGAACGTGCAAAAGGGGTGGTTTCCGGCGGGTGGGTTAAGGGAGCGAAGTCAGACGGCTGCAGAGGGCAAAGATCCCAGGGGCTGGCGCTCTTTTCCGGGCGGGAACTGCTAGCCTGCAGAAATGCACTGGTGGCAATGGCCACCTCCCAAATCTGTGCCTTTCACACACACAAAGAAGGACCCTACAAGTTACCAGCACCCCCTAGTGCAGTGGAGGCAGGAAGCTTCTTCCCCCAGCGTTAGGTTTACAGCTCGTGATGTGTCTCTAACCAGCAGTGGTGGTGCGTTCCCGTGGGGAGCGTCAGATCTTGGGGCGTGGGACCGGGGTGGGGACAAGTATTATGAACTGTAATTGTATTTGCACTGTTTTTATTATTGCATTGGCATATATACAATATACATCTATAAAA
Source organism: Dermatemys mawii (assembly GCA_007922305.1). NCBI lineage: Eukaryota > Metazoa > Chordata > Testudines > Dermatemydidae > Dermatemys > Dermatemys mawii. The sequence continues at coordinate 879,502 of ML677492.1, read as the reverse complement.
ACCTGCAGTGTGCGGCTTCCTTCATGTTCTGCCTGCCAGAGCCTGGGCAGACGCTGGGCAGAGCCCCAAACGATCCAGAGCTGCTCAGACCAGCTGCTGGGAAGGGGGGACATCTGTTCCCAGCAGGTATGACATGTGCTCTCCGTACTCTGACTGGCTGACCCAGGATTCCTGTGGTCGTTAGCCCCTCCCATGGAGAGGCAGTGTAAGCAGTTGTTGGTCAGACATAAAGGTGCTGGCACTGGTTGCTGGTTTAACCCTTCCCTGGGTTCTGAGAATCTTGCCAATGCCTGTCCAGACTCGCCCTGTGGGCATCTGCGAGCGCTAGCGGCACCTGTATAATCCAGAGCCCTTTGGGACCCCGGCTTCTTATCACCCTCCCCCCACCCCCCCCAGTCTACACCAGCTGACCCCTACACTCCCTGCACGTGACCCCGCCTGAAGACTCCTGTTCACCCCAGCTAGGTGCGTTCCTCTCGACACAGCCTGGCGAGCCCTGCTCAGAACCTGCTCACACACTTTGCCCTGCTGGAAAAACCTTCTCAGCATTTGCACCTGTTCTCCAACCCCAAGGGGGCAGCTGGGGCTGCCCTCGCGTTCCCCTCACCCTGGCCAAAGTGGGGCCCATTGGGTGGTGTCTCCAGTCCTCCTGGCTCCTCTGAAGCCTTCCAGATCAGCACATCCACCCACCTGCTTCTCTGCGAGCATCCCGGGGTGGCTGGTTCCCAGCTGATCAGTGGCGCCAGAACACCAAGGGACAGAGCCCTTCTCAGGTTGGGCTCCTGGTACCGGCAGTGAAGGCTGCCCCCGCCATCTGTGCATGATGGGAGAACTGGGCGGGGTGGGGAGCGACAGCCCCTCTCTGTTCTGGGGATGGGGAAGGGTGTCAGTGTGTCTCTTTCATACTTTCCTTCCCACGAACACCCCAGCCCGTCCAGCTATTGGTGTGGCCAGGAGGTTGCACTGACAGATGGTCTGTGAGCAGCTCCAGGGCAGACCCTGTTCCCTCAGAGCGCTGTGTTGCGGGAGGGACAGTCAGGGTTGCTTTAGAGAGGACAGAGGCAATTCCAGTGCATTTTGCAGCAGCTGTTTGCACTCTGCCACCAGCGTCTGCAGCTCTGCTCTGGAAAGCCTCCAGATCAGCGACTCTTGCTAAACTCAATCAGGAGCTGGGAGCCGGGGCATCGCCCTCCCCCTCCAGCGTGTTCTCACAGGGTCTATGCCCAGTTTGCATGGCTGAAACCGGGGGGGTTGAGTTCTGCAGCGAGGCTGGGATCCAGCTCGCTCTGCCTGGCTGTGGCTAGCTCTGGCAGAGCGAATCAGAGGGAGAGGCGGTAGAGCTTTGCTCAGGAACGGGAGCCAGAGACTCCCAGTTAGAGCAGAACTTGCCGTGCCTCTCAACAGCTCCTCCCAGGGTTGGCATGTCCCTTCCTGCCACTTCCAGTGTAGCCCAGGTCCTCACCTGTGGTCTTAGAAGCCCAACTGGAGCCTTTCAAAGGGGCCTGGCTTTTCTGGCAGCCCTTTCTGAACATCTAGACCCCTTTAAGGCATCTCAGACTGGGCTGGCAAAGTCGCTCCCCACTTCTGCAAACTTTGTTCCGTAGCTGCATCCAGTCTGGTTGCTCGGGGCCTGGTGTTGGGTCCAACTCAGCAGAGCCCTTCTTCCCCCAAATGGTTGGTGCAAAGGCACTACTGCCCTGCCCTGGTTCCTGACTGCACAGCACGTTCACAGAGCTTGGAGAGGAGGGAGAATCTGGGTGGATAGTAAGGGACACAGCGTGGCAAAGCGAAGGGATCCCAGCCACATACCTGCAGCCTAGCTAACCAAGCGGTGGGGGAGCGGGAAACCAGGCCTTTTGCACAATTTTAAGTTTTTTTTGCATTGTGTTTTGAAATCTGGTTTTTAAAAAAAAAAAAGCTGTTTAAATACTGCCAAGCGATTATGCAGTGACTGGTTAAAAATAATAAGCTAATTTTTGGAGAAAGGATTAAAAAAAACTTTGTAATATTTATCACTTGCAAGCTATGTTTAATAAAGAAAGGAATGATTTATAACTTTTTATGAGGCTGGTGTGTTGCATTTGGGGCTGGATGGTGTGCCGGAGAGGGCGAGGGAGATCAGCTCTAGTTGGCAGAAGCACTTCCACAGGAATCGTTTTTCCCTCAGAAAAGGCTGATTCAAATCTATTCCCATGAAATATCCTCGTGTGTGGCATTTAAAGACTATAGGGTGAGATGGTGCAAGGATAAGAGGCTGCCCCTCTCCCCCCCACTGCAATAGGAAGATGGACTCCCAGCTGGCCAGGCTGCATGCCAGGGGCATCAGCTGAGCAAGTTCCAGCCCCTGCCCTCAGCTGGGCTCTGACAGGCCTGGGCTTCCTCTGCTGTCATGGGCCTGGGGCCCAGCTCCCCGAGTGGATTCCTGTCCTGTCTCTGGGGCTAGGTGGCCCCAGGGGCCAGTGAGGGGGGTGTCTGTCCTGCCCTGGGGGGAAGTTGGCCCTTGCTCTGCACCCTCCCCTCTGGGGAGTGGGGGGGGGGGCAAACTCCTAGATTTTGCTCTTGGCCTTTCAGTAGCTCCCCCGCTTACCTGGAGGGAGGGGCCTGGGCTTCCCCCTCACTGCCCTGAGCAGGAAGCCAGGGGCAGCTTCTGATAGCAGCTGAGTGGGGCTGTTCCTCTGGGGAAGGGATGGGCTGGGAGGCCAGCCCTGCCCCACCCCCAGCAGCCCCCTTTGCTCAGGCAATGGGCCTTGTTTGCATGTCGGCGTCTCCAGAGGTGCTGGGGGACCCATGATGGGAGCACAGACCCTGTTTGTCTCCCTGGGCCCAGGGCAGGTACCTGCTCAGTTACTAGCCGGGGCTGGTGGGGACCAGGCCCTGTGAAGGATGCAGGGCCCAGCCTTCTGCACCTGCCCCCAAGGACACCACTGGCCACCAGGCTCTTTTTGCCATTTTATTTTTCATTTTCACACAGTCAAGAGAGACACCAGGCCCTGCGCCCTGGCTCCCATGGCTGAACACCCAGCTGCTGGCCCGGCCCCTCTGGGGCCCAGCGTGCTCCTCCCGGGGCTGGGGAGAGCTGGGGGCTGTTACATGTACTGGCAGGGGGTGCTAGAGGGGAGGTGGGGGGCAGAGGCCGTGGAGGTGGGGGACTTGAGCTGAGGTTATTCTAAGCTCAAGTGGCAGCTTTCCCCTCTGCCTTGCCCTATGCAGGGTTCCCCCAGCCCCATTGCTTAGAGCCCCAGGGCAGCAGCTGTGCAGTTCATACCCCACAGTCTTTAGATGGAGCGTGTGGGGAGCAGGGGGCCCGGTCCCGCTCCAGTCTCCGGCACTGGGCAGGAGGAGTTCACAGGTCCCGGCTCAGCTCTGGCCTGGCTCCTGTTCCCCAAGGGCTGGGCTATGTGGCCTTGGCTGGGCCGTAACGTCTCCAGACTGGCTGCTTGGCGGCACCCGGCCCATTAAAGCTTCCAGTGCAGTTCTATCCCCGGCACATTACACGGACAGACAGACGGCCCGCACGGACAGAATCGACTCATTGGTTCTAGCGTTCGCGTCTCGACAACTATGGGCAGCGGCTCCATGGGGCTGGGGATTGGGGCCATTAGGGCAGAGCTTGAAAATGGGGCACCCCCTTGCAGAGTCCCTGCCCCCCAGCCCGGAGCCCAGTCCTGCTGCTGGGGTGCTTGCTCCAGTGGGGCAGGGGCAGGAAGAGGGATTCAAGGCCAGGCGTGATCCCGGGGCCTGGCCCAGGGCAGAGCCTCAGGCATCAGGGCTGCGTGGAGCCCGGCTGGAGTTGGGAGTAGGCACCGGGGCCAGGGGAATCTTTGGCATGCTCCCTTCACTCAGGAGTCTGGGGCAGCAGTGGGGAGAGGGGGCACAGACAGGGCTACCCCCACCTGACTCAGGCCCAGCCTGTTCTGGCTGCAGGGAGGGGGACCCCCATGGGCAGGGTCTGCTTGTGCCAGCCCCATGCCAGTGAAATGGGGGCCCTGCACTGTGGGGTGAGTTATGGCACTGGGGTGGGGCAGCTGGTGCCATTGGACCTGGGTGCTGGGAGGTGAGGAAGTGGCATGGGGCATCCTTGGAGAAAGTTGGGCGGGGGCTGGGCAGGGGCTTTGGTAACACTGGGCCTGGAGGGTCTGTGAGGGGCTAGAAGTGGGGGGGGGGCTCTGCCCCCTGCATAGGGGGATGTGGGGAGGGACAAGCCCTGACCTGTAGCTCAGTGGGATTTTGGGGCCCTTTGTGAACAGCCACTCCCAGCAGCATCTTGCACAGATGGGGGGGGGGCACCAGCTGCCATGGAGCCGCCATCTAACAGCACAATCTACATTCATCTGCTACCGCGCTGGCCACCTAGGGCCCCACCCCCACCCCCCCGAATCAACCCCAAGGGGCTTTTGGTTACGGGCCGAGCGGGGCAGCCCAGCCCGCTCCCTCGCTCGCACACACGCCGTTTGGTAACGTGGTTCTCATGCATGCCCCACACCCACACCCTACACACCCACACCCTACACACCCACATCCTACATGCCCACACCCACACCCTACACACCCACACCCTACACACCCACACCCACACCATACACACCCTCTCTCTCTCTCTCTCTCTCGTTGGCCCCAGGGCCAGAACCTGCCTTCCCTGGCCTCATCGCAGGGCAGATGGACTCAGCACCAGGTGACAAGCGCTGGGCCATGGACCCAAAGGGTTTTTCCATGGGCCCCTAGGCCTTGGCTGTGGGGGAGGGGGAGATGGGATGAGATGTTCTCTTCCCCCCCACCCCCGGATTCATACCATGGCCCATGTTTAAAGGGCTGGAAGTGGGACTGGCACCAAGGGCCTGGGCCTGGGCCATTCCCCCCCCGAGTCCCCTCACACGGGAGAGCTTGTGACGGGGGTGGGGCAGTACAGACATTATTGCTTTGCTAAGGGCCTGGGGTTCCTGCAGGTATAGCTCATTAGTTGCCGGGGTGGGACGGGGAGGGAGGGTGTTCTGTGCACACCCCCACCCCAGCTGGGCATGTCCTGGTTACTGGGGACAGTCCCCCAAGCCTGCATTGCCCCCCCCCCCCGGCCCAGGCAGTGCCAGTGGAGCCACCGTTGGGCCTGGTTCTCCAGCTGTTGGGGTAGAGGTAGGCCATGGGGGGCGGGGGGGGCAGAGGAACCTG